>CAIGRN010060380.1:0-11883 GCA_903798345.1 Fraxinus anomala
GGTCCCAATTTACAAAGTTCGGTGATCTCTTAGGAAGTTTTGGTAAAGTTCAGTGATTATTTAAGGAAGTTTTGAAGTTCAGTGACTCCCTAGTAACTTTTTACAAAGTTCAGTGACTACTTAGGGTATTTTTGAAGCTCGATGACCTCCTAGAAACTTTTGATGAAGTTCAGTGACTATTTAGGATATTAACTCGTTGTTAAGCATGCCATTTAGTATGTATTATTGTAAGTTCATATGCCACGTGGGATCAAAATCCATGAAGTCTAAAATATGTTGTAATCTAGCTTGAAATCCAGGCTCTTATGCCTTCTGCAAAACAATTTTGCATTTCGACAGCATAATTCCCTTTACTGGCTTTCTGAAGGGTATTTTCGATATAAAGATTATTCGATGTAAATGGTTATTTTTAATCTAATAGTCATTCTATGATGATGAACAAGCAGAATCATGAAAGCCTAACACTAAACATCATATTGCCATGACTGGATATATGCACATGTTTTCTTTAATAATTAAATTCAGATAATTTTTTTTTTCCATTTTGTAGTTCAACTGATTAAGTTTAATAATTGTATGTGCTTCTTGTGTTCTAGAAATAGGCTAAAATCGCTTAAATAGATGCATAAATTATTATGACTTGTTTGGTAAGGTGTACTTTACAACTGAAAGGTCAGAAATCGTTTAATACTGTTAGATTCTTTCATATATTATATACAAATATACCCCAAAAAGGGACATAAAAGTTAATAGAAAAGATAAAAAGTTCGTAAGGTGTATGCTTGGTGGAGATAAAATCTTGAAAAAGAAAATAAATCAGAATATATATTTAGAGAGACAGACAGATCAATGGAAAAATGGTTGAAGGTTCAAAAAATTGATTATATTCATATCCATATTGACAATGATTTACAAAAGTATATGAGCCTTATCAGTAACGAATAAATTGTTGAGGACATTAAGAAGAGAAACTCTAGTTTTAACTAAACTCCTAAAGAAGGATTCTAAGTTCTCTTCAAGTTCCTGGATGGTCATTTCAAATGCATTCAACCGCTTCAAGATATTTTGCACAGATACTGTATCCATGTCTTTTTGCAGTTTGTGAATATTCAAGGCATACAATTCCTCAGCATTGTTTTCTTCTTGTGTCTGAGCGTGTACCCAGCTTGATTGGGTGAACTTGGAAATCAGGGTACATGTTTTTTGCTTTGAAGTAAAAATGGTCAGTGCGGACTTGAGGACAGAAAAGCTAATGACCTGTGCTTCTTTTACCATACTCACAATGGCCATAAGATTGTTGTCTTTGTTTAACAGCTCTGTAGAACATTGGTCCGAACTCTTCAAATTTTTTATGCACTTTTTAACCATTTTGTCGATCTTTTTTCTTGAATTGATATATTCATTCATGCCTCTATTTATCCCCAGAGATGATTGGAGTTCTTGAACTGATTCCTTTGTCAAATATATAACATCACGGACAATTCCACAAATGTCGACGAGCTTGAGAGATCTATCGAGCAACTCACTGGCCCAATTTTCACCGGTGAGGGCTTGTTGGACAGATTGAAGCTGAATCAAATTATTAATTTCTTCGTGCAAATCTGTGAGGCTGGCCAGCTGAGTGCATATAGAAGAAGATGATACTGACGCTTCTCTGGTGGACTTTAGCCTGCATAAATGATTTTCAACATTAGCAATTTCTGGATGAGATTTAGATGGCAAGCTGTTTGATCTAACATGGAAAGCCGTCTTTCTTTGGTGAAAAGAACGATTTTTAAAACTTTTGTAGAATTTGAGTTTTGAGGAAAGATGTTGAAGACAATCCCTTCGGCACCATCCATATATAGAGAGATGAATAGAAGGAAACAGATAGAATATGTTGCACATCCAATGTCTCATCACTGCTCGAAATTCAAATAAATATTATTGCATCATGCTCCTAGAATCTGAAACATAAAGGGGACAAGCTTTGAATATGTTGTTGTTAACACATAATGCCAGGATTCGAAGCTGAAAAATTGGATCATGCAGATCTCAGGAACATGAAGGACTACTTTTCTTGAAGCATTTGCAATCTTGACAGCAACGAAGATGGAATAATATAGGTCATTCAACACATGAAGGCTGGGGTCTTGCTTATCTTTGGACAACAAAGGAAATATTGGAAAGGGCACACGAGTACATGTAAACTTGCCCAACAACAAACGGAATCATTTAATTGTCAAAAGTGATTAAAAAAAATCCCACCTGCAAACAGATAATAAAAAACAAACTTAGCCCCCGTTTTACGTGCTTAATTATGGCTAGACTTTTTATTTCTCATCAACTAATTAGCCCATGGTGCAGATCAAACAGAATCTTGACAACTTACACTATCATATTATTGCTACTGGCTGTTGCATTATCATATTGTCAAAACTGATTAAACACATGGGTTTTTTCATTGTGAGCATCTTTTTCTATTTCAGTTCTAGTCATCCATGTTATTCAATTTATTGTAAGTGCTTGTTTTGTTTAGAGATGGCATAGAACCAGAATAGAACTAATGCACAGAATATTAAATTAAAACAAAAACTTTGATGGAAAAGGTGAAAGTTCAATCCCTAAATGTAAATTATGGTATGCTTGGTTGAGATAAAAATCTTGAAAAAGAAAACAGATCAGTATATATTGAGACAAATAGAGATTCATAAACAAATATGAGCTGAAGGTTCAAATATTGAGTGTATTGTACCTATATGATTTACAAAAGTATATGAGAGGGATCACAAAAGGCTAATGGTTGAGGACATTAAGAAGAGGAACTCTAGTTTTAACTGAACTCCTAAAGAAGGCTTCCAAATTCTCTTCAAGTTCCTGGAAGATCATTTCTGATTCTTTTAACTGCTTCGTGACATCTTGCACAGATAATGTGTCTATGTCTTTTCGCAACTCGTCGATGTTCAAGGCAATTCTTCTCCTGTTTGGTAATGTACACGGCTTGATCGACTGAACTTGGAAACCAATGACCAAGCTTTTTGCTTTGATGCAAAAAGTGTTAACGCAGACTTGAGGACAGAGAAGCCAATGGTCTGTGCTTCTTTTAGCATGCTTGCAATGGCCTTAAGATTGTTGTCTTTCTTTAAGAGCAATGTAGAACATTTATCGAAACTCTTCAAATTTTTTATGCATTTTTTAACCATTTTCTCTATCTTTTATGACATCTCGAGCAATTCCACATAAGTCGACAAGCTCGAGAGACCCATCGAGTAACTCACTGTCCTGATCGATGAGGGCTTGCTGGACTGATGGAAGCTGAATCAAATTATTAATATCTTCGTGCAAATATATAAGGCTGGCCAATTGTGTGCAGATGGAGGAAGCTGAAACGGATGCTTCTTCTGAGAACTTTAGCCTGCATAAATGATCTTGAACATTAGCAATTTCTGGATGAGATTTAGATGGCAAACTGTTTGATCTAACATGAAAAGCCATCTTTCTTTTGGTGAAATGAATGATTTTTAAGACCTTTGTAAAATTTGAGTCTTGAGAAAAGATGTTTAAGACAATCCCTTCGGCAACATCTATTTATAGAGAGAATAATAAAAGGAAACAGAAAGAATATGTTGCACATCCAATGTCTCATCATCGCTGGAAATTCAAATAAATATTACTGCACGAGTTTCATGCTCCAAGAATCTGAAACAGAAAGGGAACAAGCTTTGACTATTTTGTAAATGCGAGGATTTGAAGCTGAAAAATTGGATCATGAAGATCTCAATGTTATGGAGGACTACTTTTCTTGAAGCATTTGGAATCTTGACAGAAATGAAGTTGATCTAATAATATAGGACATTCAACTCATGAAGGCAGGGGTCTTCCTTATCTTTGGACGACAAATAAAATATAGTATAGGGTGCACGCGAGTACATGTAAACTTGCCCAATAGCAAGCAGAATCATTTAATTGTCAATAAAAAATTCCACATACAAACAGATATTTAAAAAAAAAAAAAATCGCTTAACCCCCATTTTACGTGTTTAAATATGGCTTAACTTTTTTATTTCTCATACTAATTAGCCATGATGAAGATCAAACAGAATCTTGACAAGCTACACTATCATATTATTGCTCCTGGCTGTTGCATTATCATATTGTCATCAATGATCGAACACATGGGTTTTTTCATAGTTAATTTGTGATAATAACATTGTCGTCCATGTGATTCATTTTTTTTTTAAGTTCTTGTTTTGTTTAGAGATGGGATGTTGCTGAAGATGGCTACAACAAGGTGTTTTTCTGGGCTCAGTCCACCAATCTCAACCTTACTAACACCTCCAATCAACGACCCAAAACCACACCACTTGTTCACTTCAGTTGCTACCAATTGCACCCACGAAGGACGCAAAAGAGGGTGTTATTTCAGCCACAAAGGCACCCACAGAAGACAGCCACAAAGGCAAGAAGAGGAGCAAAATGGTACGGCACAAAGCAAGGATAAAACAACCGTTTTTTGCTCTTAATCAAAGGGAAAATAACACACGTTAATGAGGAAAGGAGGCTGTATATATATATATATATATATATACACCTCCAAGAAGTGAACAAACCATGAGCGTTTCCAATTAAATTGGGCCACTTCAAATGGTCCCAAGTGATTTTCAGGCGGAGCCATTTCATAGAGGTGTCCATAATTATTCAGTTATTTGGTCAAAGACGATTGAGAATTTCCAACAAGTAATATCATCGTCAGGGATTTATTTGGTTTTAAAACTCAACAATGGGATGGAACCAGAACAGAACTACTGCACAAAATATTAAATAAGAACAAAAACTTTGAAGGAAAAGGTGAAAGTTCAATCCCTAAAAGTAAATTATTGTATGCTTCGTTGACAAAAAAATCTTGAGATAGAAATCAGACCAGTATATAGAGACAAATAGAGAGATTCATAAACAAATATGAGCTGAAGGTTCAAATATTGATTGTATTCTATCTATATTGACAATGATTTACATGAGTGTATGGGAGTGATCACAAAATGCTAATGGTTGAGGACATTAAGAAGAGAAACTCTAGTTTTAACTAAACTCCTAAAGAAGGCTTCCAGGTTCTCTTCAAGTTCCTGGAAGATCATTTCTGATTCTTTTAACTGCTTCGTGACATTTTGCACAGATAATGTCTCTATGGCTTTTCGCAACTTGTCGATGTTCAAGGCATACAATTCTTCTTCTGTTTGTGAATGTACATGGCTTGATCGACTGAACTTGGAAACCAATGACCAAGCTTTTTGCTTTGATGCAAAAATTGTTATTGCAGACTTGAGGACAGAGAAGCCAATGGTCTGTGCTTCTTTTAGCATGCTTTCAATGGACTTAAGATTGCTGTCTTTGTTTAAGAACAATGTAGAACATTTGTCGAAACTCTTCAGATTTTTTATGCACTTTTTAACCATTTTCTCTATCTTTTTTCTTGAATTCATATATGTATCAATGCCTCTATTTCTTCTCAAAGATGATTCGAGTTCTTCAACAGATTCCTTTGTCAACAATATGACATCTCGAGCAATTCCACATAAATCGACAAGCTCGAGAGATCCATTGAGCAACTCACTGTCCTGATCGATGAGGGCTTGCTGGACTGATGGAAGATGAATCAAATTATTAATATCTTCATGTAAATCTCTGAGGCTGGCCAATTGTGTGCATATGGAAGAAGCTGAAAGCGATGCTTCTTCTGAGGACTTCAGTCTGCTGATATGGTCTTCAACATTAGCAATTTCTGGATGATATTTAGATGGTAAACTGTTTGATCTGACATGGAAAGCCATCTTTCTTTGGTGAAATGAATGGTTTTTAAGACTTCTGTAGAATTTGAGTCTTGAGGAAAGATGTTTAAGACAATTCCTTCAGCATCATCTATATGTAGAGAGATGAATGAAAGGAAACAGAAAGAATATGTTGCACATCCAATGTCTCGTCATCGCTGGACACTGAAATAGATATAAATGCACATGAGTTTCGTGCTCCAAGAATCTGAAACAGAAAGGGGACAGGCTTTGAATATTTTTTCGTTAACACATAATGCCAGCATTTGAAGCTGAATAGTAGGATCATGCAGATCTCAATGACATTATGCACTACGTTTCTTGAAGCATTGGGAATCTTGACAGCAATGAAGTTGATTGAATAATATTGGTCATTCAACTCATGAAGGTTGAGGTGTTGTTTATCTTCAGACAATGAGGCAGTATAATATAGTTGCACACGAGTACAAGACAAACCTGCACAACATCTTTCAAAATAAATGGGATTATTGAATTGTCCAAAGTGAGTAAAAAACAATTGTCCAAATTGAGTAAAAAATTTAAAACCCCCCTTATCTTAGCCAAAATTTACTTTCTTAAATCTGGCTATATATTAATTGTATGTTTTAGAAGTTACTGCACCTGCAGATTAATGAAAATGCTTATTTTTTCATCCACTAACTAGTCAATGATAAAGAACAAGCAGAAGCCTAGCACTATTATTGCTCCTAATGATTACATTAATCTTTACATTGTCATCGGTTTATTGACAGAGTATTGAATATCTTTAAGCACAATGGTATTTTAGCCATGAAAAATTACACGGTGAATCACATTCTAGTTGAAGTGAAAAGCCCAGAAAATAAAGGTACTTGTATGCCAGGTTGAGAAAAAATCTTTACAAATTAAATAGATCATTATATCTGGATATCAACAGAAGTGATTGAAGTTTCAAAATATCAATACTCTGAAAAACAATATTGGTATAAGTGACAATATCAATATTGACAATCATTTACAAGAGTATATAACTGTGTGGTATAAAAAAAATAAAAATTGTCAATTTCTGAAGTCTAATGGCTGAGTACATTGAGAAGAGAAACTCTAGTTTTGACTAAACTCCTAATGAAGGCTTTTAAATTCTCTTCAAGTTCCTGGATGGTCATTTCTGATTCTTTAAACAGCTTTGTGACATTTTACCCAGATAATTTGTCCACGTCTTTTTGTAATTTTTCATTGTTCAAGGCATACAATTCCTGAGCATTGCTCTCATCTTCTGTCCAAGAATGTACACGGCTTGATTGGGTGAACTTGGAAACCAGGGACCATTTTTTTGTCTTGATGCAAAAATTGTCAATGCAGCTTGAGGACAGAGAAGCTAATGGCTTGTGCTTCTTTTAGCATGCTTGAAGTGGCCTTAAGATTGCTGTCTATGTTTAACAGCTTTCAAGAACCTTGGTTGAAACCCTTCATAGTTTTGATGCACTTATTGCCAATTCTGTCGATGTTTTTTCTTGAATTCATATAGGCACCAATGCCTTCATTTCTCCTCAAAGATGATTCGACATCCATCAAGAAACTCCACGGGACAATTTTCATCAGCGAGAGCTTGCTGGACAGATGGTAGCTGAATCAAATTATTAATGTCTTCATGCAAATCTCTGAGGCTGGCCAGCTGTGTGCAAATGGAAGAAGATGATATTGATACTTCTTTGGAGGACTTTAGCCTGCATAAATGATCTTCAACACTAACAATTTTTGGATGAGATTTGATGGCAAACTGTTTGATCTAACATGGAAAGCCATCATTCTTTGGTGAAAATGAAGTGTAAGACTTTTGTAGAATTTGAGCCTTGTAGAAATATGTTTTAAGGCAATCCCTTAGGCACCATCTATATATCGAGAGATGAATGAAAGGAAACAAAAAGAATATGTTTCACATCCAATGTCTCATCACCCCTGGAAACTCTAATAAATATTATTGCACGAGTTTCATGTTCCAAGAATCTGAGAAAGAAAGGGTACAACCCTTTAATATTTTGTTGTTAACACGTAATTCCAGCATTTGAAGCTGAAAAATTGGATCATGCAGATCTCAATGACATGATGCATTACAGTTCTTGAAGCTTAGGGAATCTTGACAGCAATGATGTCGGATATAATAGTATTGATCAACTCATGAATTCAGTTTTCTCAGGAAGACTGGGTTGTTTCTTATCTTCAGAATTTAATTCGGGTGCACACGCTTGAACCTTCTCAGCACCTTAGACAACAAATGGAATAATTTAATTGTCCAAAGGGGGTTAAAAAATTAGAGTAAATCTATAAACAACTTCTAAAACTATCTTAACCCTGTTTTATGTGATTAATTATGGCGTAATATTTCGATTTATTTCTTAATTGCATCTTTAAGAAGGGAATGATCCTGCAAATTAGTTATAGTTCATCCACTAATTTGTCTTTTATAAATGACAAGCAGAATCTTGACAGCCTAGCTGTAGACATTATTGCTTCTGACTGTTGCATTATTATGTTGTCATCCCTAAGAATATAATCAGGACATTGGTATTTTAGTAATTAGTTAAGGTAATAACATTTTTCATTCTAGAATGTTTCAATTAATTGTATATGTTAGTTGTGCTAAAAAAAAGAGGCTAAATCCACCTAAGCAGCAGCACAGACTACTAGTGAAAATAAAAGTTGTGAAAGGCTCTTGTTGATCATGAAAAATAAACGGGGAATTACATTAGCCCTATCCAACTAGACAAATTTCTACGTCAACCCCCCTAAAAGTAAAGGTGCTTGACCAAAAATTATGACAAATAAAACAGATGAGTATATTTTAATAGACAGACATGTAGATTAATAGAAATGTTTTAAAGCCGCAAAAATATCGATTCTATTGAAACTGAATTGGTAAAAGTATCAATATCTGTACTGACAAATATTTACAATTGTATCGTATGTTAAAAACTGAGCAGGATAACTAAAGGCTATTCGCTGATGACATTAAGAAGAGAAACCCAAGTTTTGATTAAACTCCGAAAGAAGGATTCTAAATTCTCTTCTAGTTCCTGGATGGTCATTTCTGATTCTATCAACTGCTTCATGACAGTTTGAACAGATAATGTGTCCATGTCTTTTCGCAATTTATGGATGTTCATGGCATACAATTCCTGATCATTGCTCTCTTCCTCCCTCTGATAATGTACACGGCTTGAATGGGTGAACTTGGAAACCAGGGACCAAGTTTTTTGCTTTGATGCAAACATGGTCAATGCAGACTTGAGGACAGAAAAGTCAATGACCTGTGCTTCTCTTAACATGCTTACAATTTCCTTAAGACTGCTGTCTTCGTTTAACAGCAGTGTACAACACGGGTTGAAACTCTTCAATTTTTTATGCACTTCTTAACCATTTTGTCAATTTGTTTTCTTAAAGTCATATATGCATCAATGCCTCTATTTCTCCTCAAAGAACATCTGAGTTCCTGAACGGATTCCTTTGTAAAAAATATAATATCACGGGCAATTCCACAATTGTCAATGAGCTTAAGAGATCCATCGAGCAAATCACTGGCCCTATTTTCAATGATGAGGACTTTCTGGAGAGATGGAAGCTGAATTAATTTATTAATATCTTCATGCAAAATTTTGAGGCCGGCCAACTGTGTGCATATGGAAGATGCTGATACCGATGCTTCTTTGGAGGACTTTAGCCTGCAGATATGGTCTTCAACATTAGCAATGCCTGGATGAGAGTTAGATGGCAAACTGTTTGATCTAACATGGAAAGTCATTTTAATTTTCAACTATGATTGATGACCAGGGTTAAGTTGAATAAGCTATATTTTTCATCCTTGATGATGAGGGTTTAGTTGAACTAGCTATATATAGGCAGATAAACTAGAAAGGGACGCAGAAAATATTTTCCACCAAATATGTGTGCCATAAATGATCCAAATTAAATGGATCTTGTCGATCTCTGTGTGATGCTGTCATACTTGACTTATCAAACAAAAGGAATCGTGGCAGAAGTTTATAATGTTTGATAATATTTTAATTTAAGTTCTTTCTTAATGATACTTGGTCTTTTCTCTTGTTTAAGATTTTACCCTTTACACAATTTCATCTTTTTTGAACTATTTTGATGAACTATAAATGGTCTTGATTGCCCTTCATTTTGTGTTGAAGTTGCTCAATATATTTCATACAATCTCCTAAACCAGCTCCTCAAACAAGGCTAAAAATATTCCTCAGGTTAATATGCAATTCAAGAGCATCATATGAAATTTCCAAAGGTCTCACGTGTGAGACAAAAATTATAAAGCCATGGAAGAAAGTTTTCTATATTACAGCACCTGCCTCTGAGATTCATCAAGTAAAAACTCTGCAAGATCCACTAATTTTGTTATATGTTTTTGTATTCTCCAACCGTTAAGAATTTGAGGATGTGATATGGCGCGATATGAAGTACGTATCCCACAAACAAATAAGCAAGAACAAAATTTAAAAGAAAAGCAAACAAGAAGAAGAAATTGATAGAGGAACCGAATATTTTACTAACAATCAATGGAGAGAAAAATACAGCTTCTACAATAATGTACTATCAAAATTGAATGAAGAGTCTACTAGTTATAGGAGATATGTCCAAACCTTAGAAATAACCTAAAATATGGAAACTAGTTCAAAAATCGTCTAGAATCGAAAAATAAGGAAAAAAATCAACTCGAGCGATAAGCGGGAGACAGCCCGTCACTTGAGCGGCAGCTCAGCGACAGGCGGGCGAGAGACTTACTGTTCTGATTTTTCTCCTCTCCCTCGAGCTTCGTTCGAGCATTCGTCCAGAGCCATCAATCCGCAATTTTTCCTTCTTGGATCCTATTTTGACATTTTCAAGCCCAATGCTTCATAACGTGAAACCCTAGACCCAATTTGGACCGAATTTGGGTCACAAAACCCAACAACCTCCAATTTAATACAAAGTTCCGGTACAACGAACGAAACTTCAAAATTTCTCCACCTGGAAAAATAAGTCCGATTGCAACAAAACACATTGAACTCTTCAACCTGAACCAAACCTCTTCAACACTCGAAAATACTTTTCATCTTCCACCATATCCAAATACGGATACAAATGAACCCAACCCCTGGGTTCCCAAAATTCACAACGAATTCAAAAGTAATCAAACAGGGTCGAAGCACACCCTGTAGCAGAATCACCACTAAATGCTTTAACTGAAGGCTCCTGGCTAGACTCGTCACCTTCAACAACTCCAAAAGTATGCACATTCAGATTAACATTCCCATACCTATTTCCAATGGATCTCTTCCTAGCCGTTGAATACAATGGAACTGCAAACTGTGGTGGCAAAGCGGAATTACCCATATTCTCCAAACTTAACAGAGTAGTATTCTCCAAAATAGACCCAGAGCCAACTCCCAACAGTACTGTACCAAATTGTATATCTACCACGGTACCAAACATGTGCTGATGTTTCATCACTGATTCTGCCAAACCTTGCAAGATGNGGTACCAAACATGTGCTGATGTTTCATCACTGATTCTGCCAAACCTTGCAAGATGTATAACTAGGGCTTTCTCCGCCCCTCCAATATAACACGGACACCCTTCCGGACTTTCAAAACTCCACATGTACCAGAGAACGTGTACCCTCTTGAATCCAGGGTACTCAGCGAAATGATATTCTTCTTCAAGTCTGAAACATGTTGAACCTAGCCAAATGTTCTGATTGTTCCATCCACCAACTTCAATCTGACTTTTCCAATACTAACTACCCGACAAGATTTGTTATTTCCCATAACAACAACACATTATGTCGCCATTTCATATGATTCAAACAAATCCCGATTGGGACTCATATGAAATGCACAAGCTATATCCAAAATCCACTCTTCGTTAGGTTTGGATTACACGTCAGAAATAGTCAAAATATCTCCCTCACTTACAAAGTTCTCCGCAATGTCTGTTTCACCTGAAATCTCTGATTGCCTTCCACGATTTGCAGTCGAATTATCCTTACCATGCAATTTCTCGCAATCCCTCTTGATGTGTCATTTCTTCTTGCAGTAAAAACAAA
>CAIGRN010060386.1:0-30315 GCA_903798345.1 Fraxinus anomala
CAAAGAGGTCAACAATAATGAAATATTTTAATCTTTTTGCTTAAATTAATTTGAATGTTGAGTTGGTGTTTTGGAGATTTACCACGAAAGTGCAAACTTCAATTCTCACTGCACCTCCATTTTTGTCTTTTCATTTTTCTTGTACTATCGAAGTCTTCTTAGAAAAAATATACAAGCTCCCTAGTTCATTCATCCTAGATTCGTTCGAGCAAAATTACTCTCCACACACATATAAGAACTAAAAAAAAAAATACTCAATCATAGAAATAAGTATCATTGTGACTAAGGGAAATATAAAAAATTCTTGTTTAATTTTACAAAAAATAATTGAACTGTCAAAAATAAATTGATGTAAAATCCACGTACTACAATTGGGAATATGTATCCTTCAAGTTTGTGCCAAACTTTCTGGCCAGTTTCCTGGAAATCAAGCTTTGTATAGTCTTGCAAAATGATTTGAAAAGTCCAATCTAGTAAAATTTTCCCCAAAATTTCCACAACTTTAATTTGTTCTTGATCCTATAGAAAATAAAATTCTCATTGTTCCATCAAACAAAGTTTCCGGGATATGCCACTACTTTTAGTCCACATTTCAGTAAATTAGGTCGGTTAAAAGCTAACTTTATATTTTACCCATTTTCGATCTTTTATGATTGATAAGTTCGAATAAACAAGATTGAATAGAATTTATGAATTATTTCCGTATTGTCTTTCAAAGTTTTGGATAGCAAAATTTTCTTTTTGTATGATTTGATGACTTCCACGGCATTATATTTTGTCGTGCATGTCTGCCCTTTCCAGATAATTCCAGGTTCAATTATTCGAATATATATGAGATCAATTATAATAACAGGTGCAGACAGGTGTACTATTGCGTGCATGCATGCGTATGATATGGCTGGCTGCTTCCCAATATTTTCTAATGTGCAAAAGTGGGGGTCCCAAACATAGAGTGAAAATAGAATTGTGGGTTTTAATCAGAAATCAACGCTACGACTATGACTCGGGCCAGCTATTCCTATTAACAAGGTGAATATTTTAATATAGGACGATTTGCTTTTTCACCAAAATTTACTGCATTTCTATGTAGTGACAGTAATGAGTGGAAAAAGAAAAGTATCAGCCACCAAGTCTTGGAGCAAACCTTGTATCGAGTCTAAAATTTGATACAGCAATTTTTAATCCTTACTGTGGAAAGACATGAAAAGTGAAAACTAAAGAATTTCCAAGAAATAAGCACTTTTTTTTTTCTTTGCAGCACCTAAATAGAAATAAGACAACCTAGAAAAATCCAAAAAATCTGTCATCAACTGGTAGTAATCAATCATCTTGAATTTTCGTGCATGCCTTGTAGCTTGTCAAAAGGGCAAATAATTATGTAATTATGTATGAATTGCTTCGACTCAAAAGTTCCCATTTCCCTATAGTTTCATCATATTTTACTGCTCTTTTAACTAAGAAATAATAATGTTCTCCCTGTAGTCAAATTTCAATAGTTCGTGAAGTAAATCTTTTGACTCAATCCAGTCTGAAATGATCATCGTCTTTGAATGTAATTTCTACATTCAAAATACTATAATGTTCAAACAATTTGAACTCTGTTTCTTTATATCACATTAATATATATTGACTATACTTTTGGTGAATTCTTTAATTTCAAAATGGTCTTTGTGTACAGATTTATGTATTAGTCAAAAGAGAGATAATTTGTCTTCACAAGTTCATGCTTTTAGTCAATGCATTTTATATTAGCAGATGCTATTTTTGTCTGCCCATTTTTTCAAATTTTATTTTCAGCAACGAGACAAGAATTTCAGATAGAATAACTTCGTTCAGACATTGAGGGAAAGAAAAGTCAATGGATATGCATACTTAGGTTTTGTTGTGTGGGGGAATGAATATTATTATATTGGTGGTGGGGTGGCTCTGCATATTCTATTTCTCAAGGTCAAGTCGACTTTAGGCATAGGCTTGTCATTTAGTTATAGGTGCCTCCTTTCATTTTCTACAGCTCTTTCTTCCATCACTTTTCCAAAAGAGACATCCAATGAAAGTTTCATATACCTGTAAGATATAACCAGTTATATAGAAAATATGGACGTTGAAGTTTCTTGGAAATTGAAGTCTGTTTTTCTGTTTGCTGAGATGAGAAAAGTGTAATAAGAAAATGGTTATTTTTGTTATATTGTGTAAATTTATATGATTTAATCTGGTTTATAGTTAGGCGGTAAGCTCTCAAATGTATATTTTTGGTAAGCTCGTCTGAAGTTTAAAGGATTTTAAATAACTATGTTAAGAAAAAGAAGGCAGTGAACGGGTAATAGCTGAAGGTTTTTTATTAGATATATTCTTACATTTTCCAAAATCTATCCATACTTTTTAGTTATGGACGAAACTTCTTTGAAATTAATTTGTATGGAATTATGATTATTGTCAAACTTAACTTAAATTAATTTGTATGGAATTATTTTTTAAATTTTTGTAGGTTTTTGTATAAGACATAGTTGCATAAATAACTCGAGTAATCTCACTCGACAAAACTTTTCCTAGTTTTCGAATTTCGATTATGTATTTATATAATTAGCAAAGACGAACTGGCTACATTGCAAATATCTATTAATTAATGCAGTAAATATTTTTCATCAGAAAAAAAAAATAAGAAAATGAATCCCAAGTGTGTGTGTGTGTGTGTGTGTGTGTGTGTGTGTGTGTCAACTATTATTTTATTTATTTTTGTTTTATAATTTTATTTTTCAGGAAATTAGGTAGGAGATGTTGAAAAGCTTCCTGTTCCAATTTACATATTCTTTAATTAAATAGATTATGAAAAGACCTAAGCACCCGTTAATTATTTTGGCATGGGTATAAAAATGTCACCATATACGTTATGCTCATTGCTATTTGAGAGAATAAGTGGAGAAACTAATTACAAGAAAAATGCTCACATTTTCAACTTTGAGTTTCACTCCTTGCAAAACCTTGTTTCAGCCTATAGCTAGGTAACTTTGGAGTTCAGTTTTGTTCATGTTCAATATATATATATATATATTTTACTGTCTGCAGATTTACCTTTACAGAATTTTGATTTAATTACTGATTTTGTTGCAGTATGGAAGTAGAAGAAAAGGGTTTAGGTACGATGTCATGCACTTATGATATTTGCATTTAGATACAATTTATAGTTTTTGAGAAATTTGTGTGACTAATGAATGCAGTTTCTTACTGTACAAAAGTCGAGCGCAATGCAAATTTGGAGAAGCTGCAATACAACTATTTGTTTCCTGAGGTATTCTACAACGAATTAGATGATCCGTAAATTTGCGACAGCCTCTGAACTCTAAAGCTTACTGCATTACAGATCGCTGTACGTGAGCTTCGACACATTAAGAAGTATCCGAATGCTAAAGTCATAAGCCTCGGAATTGGTGACACCACTGAACCAATACCAGATATGGTAGCCTTGAGCATGGCTAATGTAAGTTCCAGTAATAGACTAGATTTTTCTAATCTGATATCCCAATGTAAAGTTTAATAATAGATAGAAATATTGCAAATAGAGCCATTGCAACACTGAGAGAGAGAGAGACGAACTTCACCATATAAATAGTTTCCCTTTTTTCGTTTTGGACAGGCTGCCAGCTGCCTATTGTTTTGAAGTCTCCAACCTTGCTCAAATATACCTTTTTATTTTCTCCTTGGACAAGGATAAGAGCAGTTCTAGTAGACATTTTTCAAGTTTTTATATTTTTAGTTTAGACTCAAAACAAGGTCAAAACTCGAACGGATAGAATAGATGGTCCAATTACATAGCTTTTTCTTTTAAATTACTTCCATGGTCGTGCCACGAGGCACGAAAGCACCCATACTATTTACCAACAGGGACGACAAAACTTGTGCTTTGATTTGTTTCCTTGTGTTGCAAGGCATCATTTCATTGATTTGAAACAATTGAATTCCAACCTATTTCTAATGTTGTGCCAACATTGTAAATTGCAGTATGCAAAGAGCCTTGCAACACCTCAAGGTTATAAAGGTTATGGAGCTGAACAAGGGAACGAGGTAATTTATGTTTATACTTAGCAGCATGCAATGAGAAAGTTAAAACAATGAAAACATATAAATCAAACCCTCTTCCATTCAAACTATTATAAAAAAATAAATTGATGAAACTAGCATGTTTGGCTATGCTTAAAATGTTAACTTACAAGTAAACTTCCGAGCCCAGCCCTATGAATTAATTACAGTCTCACATTGCAGGAGCTGAAAAAAGCCATAGCAGAATCATTGTACAAAGACACGGGAATAAAAGATTCGGAAGTATTTGTATCAGACGGTTCACAATGTGATATCAGTCGTCTGCAGGTATACGTCTCAAGGTTCTTCAATTCTACAGCTCGATATGAAGTCAATGGATTAAACTGAATTCTGATTATGTTTTCCTGCAGATGCTTTTCGGGTCGAATGTGTCTATTGCTGTTCAAGATCCATCCTTTCCGGTGATACTTCTAATAAACACTGATAGCACGTTTGGTAGAAATGATTTGGATAATACTAAACTGTTCTATCAAATATTGGGTATCAGATATGCATGAAAACTGTTAATCTTCTTCACCCTGTTATTTTCTAACTAGACAACTTCAATACAGGCTTACATAGATTCAAGTGTGATAATTGGCCAGACTGGGGATATTGAGAAAGAATCAGGGAGGTATCAAAATATTGCATACATGGAATGTGGACCAAGAAATAATTTCTTTCCTGACCTCTCAAAAACTGCAAGAACAGATATCATTTTCTTCTGCTCTCCAAATAATCCAACAGGCCATGCATCATCAAGGGAGCAATTAGAGCAACTTGTGGATTTTGCACAACAGAATGGATCCATCATTGTTTATGATTCTGCCTATGCAGTTTATATCACCGATGGACCTCGATCAATATATGAAATTCCTGGCGCAAGAAAGGTAAATTGCTTCCGGTCACCCTTTTTCTGCTTTTCCCCATGAAAAAAATGGAAAAATAATAGAATATTTGTTAATGCTGTAGGTGGCCATTGAAGTCTCATCCTTCTCCAAGATCGCTGGATTCACTGGAGTCCGACTAGGCTGGACTGTGGTTCCCGAGGAACTCGTGTATTCCAATGGATTCCCAGTTATAAACGACTTCAATCGCATAGTATGTACCTGCTTCAATGGTGCTTCCAATGTAGCTCAGGCTGGTGGGCTGGCTTGTTTATCCTCAGATGGCTTCAAGGTCAGTTTTGAACACCAATAATATGTAGTACACAAGAACCACACAGCGTAATAAACAAGATTTTAACAATGCTATCTAATTCAGTATATTGCATGCTAAACATGCGTCAAATATAACATGCATATAATATTTATGTCTCAATAACTAGCAAATTTAAGAAAATACACTATTCAATACAGCTATAGAGAGAAGGTTCAGAGTCCTAACAAATGTTTTCCTGCAACATTCCTTTCAGGCTGTACTTTCCAATGTTGATTACTACAAGGAAAATGCAGAGATACTGGTGAATACCTTTACTTCTCTGGGATTAAGGGTCTATGGAGGCACAAACGCCCCTTATGTTTGGGTACACTTTCCAGGGTCAGATTCTTGGGACATGTTTAACGAAATTCTGGAAAAAACACACATAATCACAGTTCCGGGGAGTGGATTTGGTCCTGGAGGCAGAGAGTTTATCCGGGTCACTGCTTTTGGTCACAGAGAAAATATCCTGGAAGCTTCAGAAAGGCTCAGAAGTTATCTCTCATAAACAAAAAACGGACTGTCAGATTCAATAAAAACTCCCCCCATCCTCCACCCCCAGCTTAACAGAAATAATAACGGATGTCGTCTCCGGCCACTGATTCAAAAATCTTGTTAAGATTAAACACGGATTGTTACCAAATATCTAGCAGTCCTTGCAAACGATTTTCAATATAAGCTATATAAATAGAATTTCATGTCACAATACATTTAAAGTGATACTTTCAGCCTTTAAGGGCAGGCTTGCTCAAATTTTATGGCAGTGTTTACGTGGATAAGACCTTCAAACAAATGAACAGCTCATTTCCTGTCGATTACTAAAACATTCAATTCCCTTCAGAATACCATTTAGAATAAAGATTAAATAAATGAAAACTTACCACACACAGGAAAAGAAATCATCAGACTTGCATTAGTTGTTGACATGATATTAGCTAATTGGGTGCCAACTTTATGAAGCTGTATCGATGATAAGCTATATGAATCAGCTTCTTTGCACAATATATTGGTCAAGATACAACCAAATTTTAAAGTAATCACTAGGTGGATGAAATAATCTGTTAGTGCATGGAAACCTTTCAAATAGCATAATATTCAATTACGAGAGAGGGTATTCTTATGATACTTGAAACTTCATACACAATAGTAAAAAATTATCACTGATCAACAAAAGCTGGCAATACCAAACGACAAAAGGAGATTGATCCTGTAGCATAATAGAACTAGATATCAAGAACCTGACAGCTAACTAGTTCTGTAGATCCATCACTCTTAGCAGCAATAACTTTCCAAATATGTTCAGGAGATACTGCCACATCTTGAGAAAACTCTTGCAAGGATTCACCTAAAGAAGATGATGAGGTGGATGCAGCAGAAACAAGTCGATTTTGCCTATCAGCTTCCATGACTACGATGTTATGATTTGTTGCTTTTGTGATCACATGTAGCTTTCCAAGAAAACCGGCAAGTAGATATGGAGATTCTGAATCAGTACAAATGGGTAGATCTCCTTCAATTATTTTCCAAGAATCATCTTGATGATCATACATTTTGATTGTAGGACTGTCTAGAGAACTAGATGGATCCAACGAATATAAGCCTCCATCAACGGTGGCACTTAATTTGGTTCCTGCCTGCTTAGCAGGCCAACCTTCCCCCATGCCGATTGGCATTTCGACCCATGAATTTGTTTCCGGATCATATACCTCTCCTCCAACATCAACAAAAAACGGCCAGCAATATAAACTTTGAGGAACGTATAATTTCCCCCTATATGATGTCATCCCAGTAGCAATAGGCTTTAGCAGTTCAGCTAAAAAGGCAGTCGGTAGCATCTGAGCTTTTGAAAATGGCATGCTTGGTACTTCAGACCACATGCCAGTGCAAGGATCAAATACTTCAGCTGATTGAAGAGGACTCACTCCACCTCGTTCCCGAGTAATACCTCCAACAGCATAGAGTTTATCGTTCAAGACACCAGTCTTACAATGTGCTCTGGCAATAGACATAGGAGTCACTTCACTCCAACAATTTACAATTGGATCGTAACGCCATACATATTTCAGGGCTGCAGCCCCAGAAAATCCACCCAATACATAGAGGCAGCCATCAACAGATCCAATTGAACAGCCACAGCATCTAATCTTGTCAAATGCATCCTTCCTTCCAAACCATTCCCTAATAAAATCCACAATTTTAATATTTGAAGTGACCACATTCCACAGACGAAATCCCGACAAGCCCCCTCTAGTTCCATCTTCAACAGAAACTTTTGGCATTGGAGGCAACCTTTGCCATATCCTTGACACTGGGTCAAGGGCATACCACAAAAGTTTATCACCAAAAATCTTAGTCAGAATGTAAAGCCACTCCTCTGTTGTTCCAAGTTCTTTCCTCAACTTATAAAGTTCTCCACTAGTCAGAGCAACTTTCCAGCTCCTTGAGACCAGCTTCGCATTAAAATACGAAATTCTAGGGAGTCTGGCAAGAATCTGAAGTGATATCTCATCAGGAAGACATGGAATTAATCTCAGATTTTCATCCAAAAAGCTTGAGGATGCCCTTTGTCTCTTACATGCTTCACTCTGTGACACCTCAGAGAGCTCTGTCGTGCTCACCCTATTATTATTCACACTCAATCTAGCTCCCATTGGCTTTCTTCTTGTTGTTGCTAAAATAGACACACAAGAGTATCCACCAAATAACAATCGCGTTCTATTTCGTGCACACTAAATCCATTGGATTGCAAATTCAGAACAGCGAACAACAAATTTAAGATCAGAACGGGGAAAAAGGAATGAGGAGAATAATGGCAGTTGACAAGAAAACTAAGGTATATAATCATAATTTCACATCCAAAGTTGAATCCCATTGGCATTTCATTTATTTGTTAGTTTCATGGGAACATTGCCTAATGCAGCATTCAAAATTTAGCAAAATCCGCTCACGAGGAAGAAAATAATTAATACTCCCTACTCATCATTTGAAAGCACTTTATAGTTTGAAAAATAAATAATTAAAGGTTAACAACAGAAAGAAAATTATGAATTAGTAAAGGACTATATAGAAAGCACTTAACATAAACTGATTAACTGATGGCCAATGGAAAAAAAGTTCATTTACCAAGCAATTACAAAGTCAATGAGGCTTTGCAGACTTCATATGTTACTGTCTAGACTTAAATTTCTGTACAATTCAAGAAAAATGGAATTGCATTAAAGTCGGTGCACGTGAAATCGAGAAGAGAAAAACCTATTAACACGGCAGCCCCAAATTACAATTTTTTTATCAGGCAAAATATTGTAAATCAAATTGAATTCAATCTACCCAGTCAAATTCAGCTGTAAAAATCCCACAACTCCTACTCGGAAAATTTTAATTTAATAATTCAAACAGGATTTTCCAACAATAATAATCGACCTTGCAGCCATGCTCAATAATTAGAAAACTCAACAGTTTCCTCTCACGAGTTGGTCTTTTTTCCCAGGGGAAAAATACAAGAAACACAAAAATTTGAAATCTTCGAGAAGCACCCAAGAAATTACAAGTCCAAAAGAAATTAAGAATTCAATCCAAATAAATACTCAGATAAAAACACATCATAACTAAATTAATTAACAAAAATTACCTGTGTATATATTGACGAAATAAAAAGGGAGTAAAAATCAAGATTTGTGTGATTAGATAGAAGGGAATTTGGACGCTAACAAGTGGTGGTGAGTAAACAACTTTTCATTCAGAATGATTTTTTCGGTGCTTCTTTGCGTCTGTCAAACTCACCAATAAATGTTTTTTTATTTGTGGGATACTAATAATTTTTTTTTGTTTTTTCAAAGTTATTCAGTCAATCCTATTTTCTAAAACTTATTTTCGACCAAACACAATTTTAATTAATTTTTCAGTTATATATTTCATCAATTTTTATCAAAATTTACAAAAATATTTAATTTTGACTAATCCATGTGTTAGTTGAAGTTTATCAATTAAGATAATTCATATACATGATATTATTTCATGATATAACAAGGAAGATGTGACTGTGAAAAACTGTTATCGCATTACCTTATTTTTGTAATCTACAATTGCAATATCTAACGGTTGATGTGAGGTTCTCCATTTTCAACTTAGTATTGTACTAGTCATGTGCTTTGACACGATTAGAAGTATTTCCATGACATCCTCCTTCCATTTGATTAGCGTGGCCAATAATGTCTTGCCAATTAAGATAATGTCCCATTGAATATAGGTGATGAGGTAGCAAGAATTGTTAATAAATCACGAGCACATTAGACAATATTTTGAATGTTGATGCTCATGTACGATCCATTACTTTATAATAACAACAATTAAATATTGTTCTAGTTCGACAATGATATGGTAGATTTGCAACAAAGTTTTTGTACTTGTCTAGAATCGAATGACCAACTACACATTGATGCAGCCCAATGCCTTCTCCGGCGGTGCATTCGTTGAGTCCAAAAATGATGAATAAAAAACGAGTTGGGCTCATGGGCTTGAACCTACGAGCTGACTCTTGAGAGAAATGTGAGGTAAGTTCGATTCATGGTTCATCTAAAAACAAGTTCGAGCCGTCCATGGATCGAGCTGGGATGAGTCATTTTGCCCGTTTGCTACCCCAATTTCTACCTCGGCCTTCGAAGGGATTGTACGACGTTCGACCGTAAGTCAACTTGTTAACTTCTTCAGTTTTCTTCCCTTGTACATTTCCTTAACTAGTCTTGAATGTCAATATTCATCCAATAGTTTCATTTGAAATACCATGATATAATAGGTAGCAACTATCAAAGAGGGTGTAGTGTGGGCCTTTTGAAGTATTCTAGTCAAACTTTACGGGCTACAGCAATTTTTGATTAAAATGGGAAGGTATCATTGCTTTCATGGCGGTCCTTGCCACCCCTAATTAAATCATATTCTTAATTTGTATATAGTTATTGCTGGCTGTATTCACAGGAAAAAAAAAAAAATCCTTGTCATACTCGTACCATTGCACTCGACAAAAATTCTATTAAATTAAAGATAAAGGAATCTTATGAAGATGAGAATTATTCTCGTTGTCAAATAAAAAAGGTCTTGTTTAGTTTGTTTACTACACAAGAGATGATGAAAGACTGCTAGTTGAGATTCCTGCACTAGAAATGATCCATTCAAGTCCTTCCAAGAATTTCTATCAAGACAATAAGCTCTAAACCAGCTATCACAAATCATTACATACATGTACAATTGGATTTTAACTATCTTACCCGAAAATCAATTGATGTCCAGTAATTTTTTTAGCATTCAATCACTATCATTCGAGTGACTCAACCCATGAACTTAAAAGTGGTGTTATTATAACCTCAACAATTCCTCCCTCAACATAACGCTCTCGTGACTCGAACTCATAACCCTAATTCTGATATCACTTGTAGAATCATGTTTTTATCATCTCATCTAAAAATCAATTGGTGTCTTGTGCATGCTAAACTTTTTATGACATTCAATTGTCATCATTTGAGTATCCCAACCCATTGATTTAAAGCGGTATTGTTCCACCCAAATAATATCATCCCCCAATAGGGGGAACACAAGTGTCTCTTATGCTATGTGTACCATAGCATTTTTCAAGATTAATTACACTAATGCATTGAAATAATGTTATCTAGTATCAGTGATGTTAGATCATCAATCTAAATAATGTAAGTATGTGATAAATCATAATAAATGAGTTATAAATTTTTATATTTAATTGAATCTATAATTTAACGATNATTTTTATATTTAATTGAATCTATAATTTAACGATAATAAGTGATGTCACCTAGACCGGTAGGTGCTAATCACTAAATAGCATTACTCAATGCATTGATCTTGATTAGTCAACAAACTCATAAATTTAGTATAAGGTCCTTTTCACTTGCCAATAATTTGATTTAAAGTTCAAAAACTATTCAATTTGACTAGCTGGTAGGGGCATATCAACTACGTATTTGTACTCCACATTATATGCTGCCACTGCCACTGCCAAATCATCTCCTTTTGTTAGCTAACTCATAAATATAGCATTTTTGGCCCCTACCCCTCACCCCCACCCTACAGTACACACTGTTCATTCTATCTCTTCAATACACTTTGCCTACCATATTATATATCGGAACATCCTCAAAAACATTCCACCCCACCCCTACACAAACTTCTTATGTATAGCCATGAACAAGAGCTTGAAGGCAGCAAAGAAAATGAAGGGATTCATGTGCCATTCTCCTGCTTCTACTGCAGTGTGCATGAATCAAGATTACATGTCTGTGATCGTGCCACGAAGGCTGGACAAGAAGATTGTTGATCGTGCAAAATTAATCAACAATGCAAAATACATTCGATTAGGGGAGCCGTGTAAAGTTTCTACAACTGATCATAGGAGATCGACCGATGTTTCAGCCTTGAAAAAAGATAAAGAAAAAGGGCATCAAGAAGTTTCTTCAATAGCAGCATCGTATCAAGTTATTTTATTTTTCTCCCTTTTCCTTTGGTTTGTATTTGAGTATTATCCTTTTCTAAAATCACCTACCTGCATATAATGTTGTTGACAGGTGGTGGTAATGAGAGTCTCTCTTCATTGTCAAGGCTGTGCTGGTAAAGTGAAGAAGCATTTATCCAAAATGGAAGGTATTCATTTTCAAAGTTGAACCATGCATGTAAACTAATCTTTTTTTATTTTGGCACAAAATTTTCATGCTGGCCCACTAAGCTTAGCTATCTTCAGAAAAGAAGAATATAATACATTAATGTTCGCATTGTGTGTGCCCATTTTCTAAAATTCATTTTCATCAATACGTTTCATAGAACACATAACCTTTAAACTTTTCAACAAGTATCGAGGTTGAGCATGTTGAGACTGAGTATTAAAGTTTAAACAAAAAAGAAGTGTAACTAGCAAGATTTTAGCCGTGTTTGCTTAACAAAGTCAACACTATTGTATCAAGCAGCCAAATAAATTGGGGGTCGGTTTTTGGTTGTTTAGACTCTCGTGGGTGTGGGTATCAATCTGCATTTGTTCGGTTGTTTTCTAACATGAAGACATAAAGGACGTGAAATTAATTCCAATACAGATAGATATGTAATTCAACTGCCTAATTAATATTGAGGAATTTGTAAAAAATATACACTTTGTACGTAGTCATTTGTAAAACTATTCAAAATTTCTTTAATGTCTATTTTACTATAATATAGACCAAAATGCCCTCGTTAACAATTTTATTGACCAATAATAACTTGACACATAACATATACTACTTATTTTAAAAAGTATCATGTCAATAATTCATTAAATGTTAACTTTTCCCTATAAATGATAAATAAAATATTTATGAAATGTCGAGAAGTACACTTAAAATGTCAAGAACATTATGAAATGTAAAGAACTCTCATCAAATGAAGTGTCAAGATAAATAAGGTCCAAATGCCGATAACAGCTTTTAAAATGTTGAGAACGTTATGAAATGTCAAGAATAACAACTATTAAACACAACTTATCAACAAAAAAAAAAGATTTCAAAGAAAAATTACATTCCACCGAGAATTATGGAAAGCCCAATCAACTGCAAATTTGGATGGATTAAATTTTTCGAAATGAAATTATATAATTTTCTTATGAATTGAAAGCATATAATTATTTTTTAGTGTTAATGACTTTTCTACATCATTTTCTTAATTTTTTTTTCCAAAATTCTTGGTTAATACCTAAAGATAATAAAAGCAAATGAATCTATTAGGTATTAGCTAGCATTAATGTAATTTCTCATGGAAGCTACTTGTTCTTTTCAAAATTTGTGATAAATTGAAAAAAAAAAAATGCTTCATTTTTCATTGAGTATATAATAAACAATTTAGTACCAAATTTGATCATTTTTACAAGAGTTATCAAAATTAAATATTTTTCAATTGACATGCATGGAGTTGGTCATTTTTGTAATTCCCCATTAATACTAGGGTTTGCAGGGGTAACATCATTCAGCATCGATTTGGAGAGCAAGAGGGTAACTGTAAGGGGGCACTTGTCACCATCTGGTGTACTGGAGAGCATATCAAAGGTGAAGAGAGCAGAATTTTGGCCCTCTTGAGAGACAAGAACTTCACTTGAATTTTAAATATGAATTTGTATGTGTAAATTAATTATGGATATTTAGTGAAAATTCACGCTTCCTTCAAAAAATGAAAATTCATCATCATATCAAAATCCTCTATCAAAATCAGAAACCAACCATTTTAATTTCGCAAAATTAGAATATTCAGTGCTGCAAATCAATATTCATCAGCACAGTCGTTTCATTACTGAGGGTGTGTTTGAGTCATATTATTTTGGAAGAATGTATTCTGAAATAGTAAATTGATGGAGAATGTGTAGTTGAAAAAGAAGGAAAAATTATTGATGTGATGAAAAATATTATTTTATTAAATAATGTGTAGTTAAAAATAAGTAAAAAAATTAAAATAAAAATTTTAATATGTACCAAACTGGAACTGAATGTTCTCTCCCTTATGGACATTGTAACATTCCATCATTCCAACAATTCGTCCTGTTCTTATTCTCGCCTCGAAAAGAAGACAGTACCACATGCTTTCAGAATAAAGTTGAAGATACAGCAGCTACCATGGACAGACCGACAGACAAAATTAGTGTAGAATTAGAGTAAGTTCAAGAAGATGGGACACAAACAACCTAGGATAAAACCACTTATATATTCTCTTGTGTGTACACTTTGATTTACACTTCATTGAGTTTAAAATTGAAATGGACTGGAATGTGTGTTCTTTTTTTTTCTTTCGAAAATTGTCCAATAATATCAAGACACATGGCTACATGTCCAACTTATCGTCAAAGAAAATACATGTAACATGATTCCCAAAAAATTTATCACCGACAGAATCGCAAATGTACAACAATATCAATTGGTGACTCGGAAATTACTGATAGCATTACCATCAATGACACATCTGTCAATGATTTAACAACAGCAATATGACAGCGCTATCATCGTTAATCGTGGTGAAGACTCAAATCATTCTTTATTCATTCAATCTAAAGCATGAATTCAAATTTTAACTTCTTTTTTTCATTTAATACCAGCTCTTATAGTACTGCACGTTTTAAAGGTATCTAAACCGACATTAATGGTAAGAGGGGGAAATCACGTGTTCAATTCTAGAACCATGAAACCATGAATTTAAGGTAAGGCAAATCCAATATCCATCCAACTTGAATAACAAAACAAGATGGTAGTAAACAGAAGCAGCTCAAAATGGATCCTACTAATCGTCGTCTCACATCTACAAAGCCTACTATTACTAAAGGTTAAATTACTAACAACATGCTCAATTCTCGTCTAGAAAAGAAGATGGTACAATAAGCTCTCAGAATAAAGCTGAAGATACGGCAGCTACCATGGAAAGAACGAGAAACCCCACAGAGACGGTAAGTGCAGAAGAACCAGAGCTTCCTGGAGCAGGTGCAGGTGCAACTTCATTAGGTACTATACTTGCAGTTGGAGCACCTGGAATTGCAGTAGGTGATAATGCAGTAGGAGGAAGAGCTGCAGTGAAACCAAATATGCACTTGTCAAGAAACTTGAAAATTTTGTCTAGAGTTAACCATAGACAACTTCGATGAGTGTCATAATATAAAAAGTCGAGGAAGAAAATCGTCCAGGCCCATGCTAAATGTATCACCATTTATTCATCACAATAACCACCTCTATTTCACAACTGTCATTGCCTAACAAACGATTTACCCATACATCGTACAATCAATCAGAAGTTGATGCAATTGAAAAGTAATAAAAACAGCTAAAACAGAACAAATCTAATATGCATAATCCTAAGTTAAGAGTTGATAAAAAGATGAACTCAGATTGTTTTCAATTAATTACTGGGAATGTGATCTATATTCTTTCAAAGCAGGGTAATTAGATCTGTATATATACCTGGAGCAGCACCAGCGGCCGTCACTGAACAAAACAAACAAGAAAATAAAACGAGTAAGATTTGAATTCGTACAAACAAATGCATAATTTCACAACAATAATAAGAAAGTAGGAGTTTTGAGGGGAAAGAAACTGGCAGACAGAGGGAGAATTCAATTATTGAGGAAGTATTTTCCGATACAACAAAAGTGGGATTGACACTGAAGAAACCCTTAAAAAAAAAAGGTACTCCAAAATATACAGAGGAACAATAAAGGGAAAACATAAAAATTCTCAGAAGAAATTTTCGCCGGAAAATGCCGCAGAAAATGAACATATAGACAAAGAAAACAAAGTAACTTACGGCCACAGTTGCTAACAGAAGGGGCAGAGACATGGCAGGCAGCAGGCAGAGTCAAGGCCTTGGTGACATTAAGCGTGACTCCCAACTGTGCGCTATTCTTAAAAGCTTCACAGAGACACTCAGCGTCTGTTTTCAGCACGGTCTTAAGCCCAGAACAGCAGGAACCTTCAGGCTTCTTGGCAGTGCTTCCACTGGTAACAAATGAAAGGCAATCTGCCAAGTTTAATACCAGACTAGAGCAGTCAGCGGCGGGGGCCGGCGCCGAGTTTGAGGCGGACTGGACGGTGGTTAAAACAGCAAAGAAAAACAGCACAAAGAAGAGTGGAAGTTTCAAAGAACTTTGGACGGTGGTGCTCAAAAACAGTGCCATTTTAGAGAGAATAGGATAACCACACAGTGCAGAGCGAAAAATGAAAATGGATGAAAGGGCCTGGGAATTGTTAAGGTTTATATGTGTTATATAAAATTGGTGGGGGTAATAATGGGAATGAAACTGGGGACAAATGGAGGTCAGGACGGAAGTTGTGGTATCCTTTTCAAGAATGGGGTTACGATTTTCTTGAAATTTGGGAATTTTGAAGTTCAAAAATCAAAAGCCGGAGTAATAAATTTTGAGAAAATTAGTAAAGATCTTCCCAACCTTTTTTTTTTATTTTTTTTTTATTTTTTTTTTATGTAGTGTGGATATGAATCCTCAATCTTTTAAAAAAAAGTATTGAGTTCTCATCCTATTTAAATATGTGAATCAAGGTTCTCAAGTGATCGTAACGGCCAATATGAACCTTAAAATTGCATGTAACTTTTAAGCTATTTGAAGTTGGACGACTAAACTACCTTAAAAATTGTGTGCAATTTTAAAGTTTACGGAAGTGTACTTCACTGAGATTTTGATAAATTTTAAAAGATTACAAATCTTAGGCCCTATTTGATAGGACAGGTTTTTCATGGAAGATGAAAAACTTATGTCATTTTTCACTTTTTAGATTGTTTAATAGGAAATATTTTTCAGGTAATTGATTTTCCACATTTTCTTGCTTTTTGAGGTAATCAATTCCCACCACTGTGGTGGGAATTGGTTTTGTAGGCAGCTATTATTTATTTATTTTTATATTTTTTTTTTACAATGAAAATAAATTATATTCCCAATTGTAATAAATTATATTCCTTTAATAGACAATTTTCATGAAAATAAAGATAAACGAATATCAAAAGATCCAAAATTTCAATATTTTTCAGGTGAAAAATTATACCGATCAAACACAATTAATTGACAATTCTTAGTAAAACAAGTTCTAGACAATTTAATTTCATAGAATTCATTTTCTTTCCACCCAAATTTCATTCTTACAATCAAACAGACTTTTAATGAATTTCATAAATTTGAATAAATTTCCAAAAAATTCATAAAAATCTCATTAAATCCATTCAGATCTTTTAAAATTATCGTGTTAGTAAAATCTTTAAAATCCTCATATTTAACATTTCTTTCAATTCAATTAAAAATTGCACAATTTTAAAGTTTTCGAAAGTATCCTCAACTGAGATTTTGATTAGTTTTAAAAGATTACAAATCTTAATGAATTTCGTAAATTTGAATAGATTTTCAAAAATTTCATAAGAATCTCATTAAATCCATTCAGATCTTTTAAAATCTTCATATTAATAAAATCTTTATAAATTCAACACTTATCGAGTATACCTAAATTTTAAAGGATTTCATTCATTAAAATTTCTGTTGGGAAACATCTCTCAATTGAGAACATCTAAATTTAAAAGGATTTAAAATCCGTTACAATCTCATTCTAGGACACCCCTTTTAAATTTATGATTTCAATAACTTGAGGATCAAAATTTATAGATTTTAAATAAATTAAGAATTTAGAATCTCATTTTTTAAGTTAGGATCCATAAACACGCCGCGTTAATGTTTTATATACCCAACCCTAATTTTTCCATAAATTGAGATTACTTTCATGTTTTGTGTTTGGAATTTTGTATTGAAATTTAATTCATTAAAAAAATAAACAAATACCGATATTTAATTTTCATAGGAATGAAACTCAAACGGAGGCCTAGTCTCCATTATTAGGGAAAAAAAAAAAAACTTAAAAAGTTGATACCTATTGAAATCCCTGAAACACGCAACCTAAAATCATGAGAGAAATTGATTAAATTAAAGATGGGCTCACTTTAGGCCAAAATTAACGCCGATTATTCGAATTAGGCTGTTAAAAGGCTAGTTTTGCACCTTTGGCAAATGATTGGCTGGCCCCGCTCCTTATTTTTCATCTTACTAATTTAATGTCTCAAAATTCTCAGTTCGAGTCTAAACATATCATCTAGAAAACGTCATCAATACGCTGATCATGAATTTTCAAGAAGTGCATTGAAAGTTGAATCTTTACCTAATTCCCTCCCGTCAATTCTTCCAAGTTTCATTTTTCTACACTTTCATTATAGGAATAAATCCAGTTTGCTAAAATTAATCTGAACACGAAAGGTGGGGAGTGGAATTAAGCTTTCTCAATTCCACTTTGCCAAATGTGCCATCTCACATTTCCACCTTTCTCATCAAGTGTTGAATCCATTACTGTCTTCAATACCCTTTTCTCAGTTTACTTTCCCACCACAAATTCTATATAATTCTCACGATCTACTTATTATATTTGACCACGAAATGCAAATAAATTGTTACTCCTCTGTCCCATTTATACAGGCTTGTTTTGTTTTTCACACAGATTAAGAAGTCTTATTTATATTGAAAAAGCAATTCTTGCCAAAAAATTTCCTAATTTACCATCATTTAATTATCAATAACTAATAGTAAATTATTATTAGAAGTAGTAAAGAAATAATGGTATATTAGTAAACGAACAAAACAAAACATTCTTAATAAAGAAACAATATTGTATAATTGAAACAAGAAAATGAGTCTATATAAATGGGACGAGAATATCATTTTGGAAGAAAATAATTCTTCAAATACAGTTCCACGGTTTTGTTGAGAAAGGTGATTATCTTAAAATTAGACTAATCATTAATTACTCTGTTAGCTTAATTAAATTGGAATCTCGATTTGATTAGACGATGAGAAAAGTATTAGATTCGAGTGAAAGTGGGGTAGGAATCACTCAAACACGATGCTCCAACACCTTTCGGTGGATACCCTACACGTTTTATGTTCTCACTAGAAACTTCTTGCAATGGTCCCCTTTCTTTGTTCCTTATTTCCAACAGCAATATTCTTCTAGTTGAGTCAGAAAATTTTAAATTCCTAAAAGGCTAGCAATGCAATTGTGAATTACCAAGGAACGTAGTTGCTTTAAATCTTCTGATGAAGATAAGAAACAACAATGAAAGACGAGATATTATTCGTATAATCGCTTCTCATCTTAAAAGTTTTAAGCTTTTAGATAAAACCTTCGACATGATATTAAAGCACAAGTTCATCAACCGCTCGTCATAAAAATAGGGCACGTATAAAAAATAAATAAATAAATACGATCTATGCACGTGAGGAAGAGCGTGGAAGACTAAATTTTAAATATATAAACGTGATCCATAGCTGACAGCTTAAACTTTTGAACGGAGTTCTTCAATCACGATGGAGCACATGGTTTAATCATTGTTATGCCCTTTTACTAGCTAAATGTTTCAACTTTTTAAGGCATTTTATATTTGTTATCCTGTATTATATATGCATATGATAACAACATGAACTCCACATAGAACTATTTCACTCAACTGGAAAAGCAGAACTTTTTTCAAAAGTTCTTTCAATAATTGGCATCAGTAACTGTACAGGTAAACATTTGGGAAACCGCATAGATTCTAGCTAATGTAGATATTCTTGAGAACAAATGCACCAATGTAAAAAATGACAGGATTATTCCATATTAGACCTTAACTTATATTTCACGCACGACGAATTGGAACTTGTTAAAGAAATACACCAACATGCGACCACTATATATATCTGCATACTCAGAAAAAGTGAAAAACTAATGGCATGGATAGTATTAAGGAAAAAAAGTCAACTTTCGTTTCTATATCAAACATGAAACATGTACAAACCTGGTGTTGTGTAAGAGTTCTATTGTCTTCGAACCACTGATACAATAACTGCCACATCATCAAGCTTGCCACCAGTGTAACCTACGTATCCAGCTGCTTGAGCTGCATCAACAAATGGACTTCTGACAGATGCAGACCTACCCACTTCCTGTGCCTGTGTTGCCAATAACTCCGCAATTTCCTAAATAAAGAACGGAAAAATAAGTAGAGTAAAAGTACCATTGATCTTTAATGAACAATATGTTCCAAAGAACTTGAGTTCCCATAAACTTGCGCCTTGAAATACATACATCTGTGTGTGAATGTATGCACATGTAACAACATTGTTCTATCAGAAAATTAAACAAGATGTTTTAGCACCTCCAGCCGTTGATCATTGTCTAATGATGCCAAGACTATTGATAAAATTTCTTGGTCATATAAATTGTCAAAAAGTCCATCAGTTGCAGCAATAATCACGTCCCCCTCTTCTAAATCAACTTCGTATTCCTGAAGGCAAAAGCACATACAATAATACTCAGATTATTTTTGGAGTCATTTTTATTAGATTTTTTTAGAACCATCATAAGGTTTGAAGATACTAAGATTGTTCAGTATTGAGCAGTTGCTTTGGTAAACCATACCTGTGTGAGATAAAAGGGGTCATCACCTCTTTCAATTTGCACCGGAAAATGAAATTCATGAAACATAGGGGAAGACTTTTTGTAAACAGTACCGTTCCTCAGTATTATAAATCCCGAGTCTCCAATATTAGCCGCGTGAAGAACCTGTTGGCAAATTGAGATTCGGTTAAAATCAATGTGAACTTAGCTTGTGCCTTGACACTTCAACAAGAGCCGATGTTATTCAGGATCAAAAGCATAACTCATATTACTGCCAAGTCCTAGAAGAGCTTGATAACATATGACATTGATTCTTATTTTATACAAGATTAATCATACAAGAGTTCGTGTACAGTCAGTCCATTTACCATGCTATTAGCTACTCATATCTTGACATCCCGAACGGAAGTTAAAATGCTGGTTGAAGTGTCAACAATATCATATATATGATTTCCATGTGTGTAGTTTTTGGGCTTTTGTTGCCAAACAACCTTAGGGCAATAATGTATCTTTATTGGACATAGGACAGTTGGCCAAAAATTGAAGAGTTTCTAAGGCTCAATTATTTCACATCAAAATTGACCCGTGCCCAAGTGAAAGTGTCATTTAGAGGTGTAACAACTTTTAAAGTTGTTGCTCAATGACCTATGCTATTCTTGAGGATTAACTGTGACCCTTGGATCAAAACTTGATCAATGATTGTGGGTCCTCATAAAAGGAGCGAACCATAGCCATTCTCTCACTTCACTATCATTCTCTCGATTTCTCTATCTCAGCCTCTCTTCTTCAGTTATTCTTGCACTCGGCTGCTTACTGTTGATTCTCATTGATGTCAATTGTTCCTTGTGTACAGATTTAAGGTGTATTGGCTTTGTAATATGTGGTTGAGAACTTGGTTTGTGGTTAAAATTGTTACAGTAACTATATAGATAGATAGATGAATAGATAGCTAATTAATTTGCATTTTAACATACGGTCATATATTACTACCACTTAGGAAATAACCGGATATATATGATTTCTATATCATTCTGAACCACATTGATAATCAAACCACCACAACCAGCATCACTAATCAAAAGGCACTAGAAGTTTAGAAAAAATTATACCTGACCATCAAAGTGAGCAATCAAAACTGTCGAGGAACCTGGAGACTGTGTTCTGTCAACACTGTGTTTAAGGACTTCAACAGGGCTGTTTACTGAATCTCCAGTGCAATCAGAGATGATGTTCTCACAATTTTTGACGAGTTCTTGGGCATAAACCCCTGGATTGACCCCTAAAAAAAATATTTACACGTTCACCTAAACAGTTAATATTCAACTACAAATAAATATTATTATCAGGATAAAATCATCTTAAAAGTACTCATAGCTCAACTCCAGCCTCCAGGTCTATATCAGGAACAGTACCTTCTAGTGACCACTGACTAACTCCATCAGCTACACCGAACCAGGTTTGGCCACTGATGAAATATGCATCTTCTCCACCTGTCAACACCTGGAATTTATTATTATTTGAATTACTTCCCAGGAATCTTACAATGCCAAAAGGTTAACAGACTTCACTAAGGATTCAAATTCAATTCCCACATGGTAAGATGTGAACTAAAATCATTGAGAAAACTGCAACAGTCAAATTTTTATTTTATTTTTTTCGTTCTATACTTTCCAAACTTGAAGTTATACACAGACCATAACTAAGACAGGTTTAAATTGCAGAACCACAAGATCAACATAAAGTGCAGCCTATGCTAAAGGAAAATATATACATACGAGATACCTTAGAAGGGTGTGGCAATAAAGCAGCACCTGAAGAAAGAACAAAATCTGCTTTTGTTCTGCGTAAAACAAATACATTAGATGTGTTTGAACTTTCAAAAGTATTATAGCTGCAAATGAAGGGTAATAGTACTAAATTAAATAACCGAGCTATAAAAAGAGAAAATCAGGGAGATTATCTATCCTGTCAATAATTTTATGATATGATTTACATGCAAAGATGTTTATGATGCCAACTACAAATAGTCAAGTTTCCAGAATAAAAGTTTGATTGCAGGAGCAAATAGGAGGCATACATTTCATGAGGGAAAATAAATGTTTTATGCTATTTTAATACTTAAGAAGCTGAATGTTTATATTGAAGTCCTTTCCCGGTAAAAAGAGAGAAGTTTTTTTATACCTAAGTAAAACATTGTATTCACGTCCAGTCAATGCATTCGGGATACATAAGGAAACACTAAAAGATAACAATGCCAGCAAAACAAAGAAGGAAAATACTGAGAGAGAGAGACCTGCATGCAACAGATTCATTAGATTTTAGCTCTGTCACTTCACAACCTGATGCTTCTATAAAATCATTGTTTCTCACACTGTGATCATCATCATTCCTCCTTGGTTCCAAAAGTGACTTCTGAAAATTGTTAAGCTGTAACAACATAAATCTAAAGACAGTCAGATTCTTCAAAATGGAAGGACTGAATTCTATTTGCTTTCAAAATCAAAATTCTCACACCAGATTTGTGGTGCAATAAATTAGGAGAGTCAACAAAATACACTTCGAACCAAAAATCTGCATATCATGATTATAAAATTGACAGCTGGAAAATGTGAAATTTTATCCCAACATATTTTGCATAACAAGAACGGAAAGAAAGACGTCACAGAAGATCAAATTATAGGAAATAGGAATATAAACATTACTGTCAGGGAACAAGAGTTTTCTTGATGAGAATCTTTTTCATTTTAAATGACGAAGGATTAAATGAATTATTAGGTTTATAATACGAAGATTACACCTGCCTCGAAGCATTAGCTTTCCATGATATTTTCTTTCTTGTCTTCGTTGTGGCTGGAGTTAAATGCAGTTTGATCCACCCTTCTGCCTTTATTTTGTGAATTTCATAAGATGGTCCAAAATGACTAAACTACAGTGAGTGAGAAGCACTACAAATCCAATGAGATGAACTAAGAAGCTTAATTCTGGGTACTGACAAACACTGTGTACGTGCCAGTGGAAGTAAAGCAAGTCAACCTTCCATTAGCGTGGACAAATAGAAACTTGGAGTAACATTACTATACAAGTTTCATGAAGAAGACTTTGATATATCTCTCCTATAGATACGATCCAGGAAATAGAATGCAAGAAGTAACAAGACAATTATGCAATGGAATTCATTCTCGACTATGTTGTGCTTCAAGAGACTTAACTAACCACTGTGACGCTCTCATTTCTCTCTGCCACAGCAGATTCTTCCATGGAATCATTGTCTGCTTCCTCATCAAGAATTGGTTCAGCTTCCAACTGAGATACCGGCATTACCTCTATCATATCACTTTGACTTCCATCTTGAACGGTGTTACTTGCCATTCCATTCTCAGCCCCCTCTTTCTGATCCTTTGAATCTTCCAATAACTTCTCACTCGATTCATTCTCTCTCTCAACAACACTGATGCTTTCATTGCTGATAGCTATTGAATTAGCTATATCGATTTCTAATTCAATTTTCTTTGAATCTTCTAATAACTTCTCAATGGATTTACTCTCTGTCTCAACAACACTATTGCTTTCATTGCCTTTATTAGCCACCTCGGTTGAGCCAGCACTCCCTACTTCCTTATCTACTTTCTTTATGATCACTTGTCTCTCAATATCTCCATCAGAAACCTTCACCATACTAAATCCCTCTTGACTTTTTTCCTTAATCTCCTCCAAAATTCTGGTCTCCGCCAGCTTCACATTTTCTGCGATCTCACTTGGGTCTCCAAACCGGAACAAAAGGCTACCATCAGAATGCTCTGCCAACATAATCATCAAAAATACCTCAACAAAAACTCCTAAAAGATCCTTTACTTTCCCACTTCACCCTTTTTCATATTATAATATGGTCAGCAGTGTTCAATAAAGAAAATGAATCCACAATAATTATAAAACAATGTGTTGTTATTGTATTCTCAACTCAACAGAAAAAAACAAAACCCTTATCCATAATGGTTTGGAGTAGTCAACATTAGTCAGAATACTAAAAATTAAAATATGAATAAAGACTGAGTTTGACGAGGGCATACCGTGGATTGAAATGACATCAGAGTCTGGACTGGAAGAGGGCGTTGGAGATTTGGGTTCGGAGAGCAGGGTGATATGATGTGGTTTTCTATTTCTCCTTGTGGTTCTTGGATTGTGGGTGTGAGGAATGGTCGGGACGAATTGCTTTGGAGGGAAGAATATTTGGAAGTTGGTGGTAAAAGATCGATAATCCAAGAAATTGCAAAAAAAATCAGCCATTGTTGAAGATAATTGATTTACGTGAACATTTTGGGGAAAGAAAGATGATGGCAATTAATGGAAATCTCGAGACTCGATAGTGAGTGTTTCCCTTGTGGTTGTGGATAGAGGAGAGGAGAGAAATGGACACGTGGAGATTTTTATGTTCGAAAATTGGTGGGAACATTTTTACAGTCTTCACTACAAATTTCCCTTTTAAAAACAATTCAAAGGCTTAATACATAATCGAACACTCCTTGCAAAATAGTTGTTTCTGTTCATAAACAAAATATTCCAAATGTTCTTTGAAGTTCTTGCTTCCATTGGATCATTTGAAATCTGTATTCACGATAGGATGGAAATTACTCGATTTAAAATTGAATATCTCTTTTAAAGATTACATCAATTTCTCAAGAAATTTCTTTATCACACATTTCTTGAGCTTACAAGTTTCAAATTAGACATTCTTAGCCTCCATTCCACAAATTTATAAATGGTTTTTGCATTTATTATAGTTTGAAGAGTTGCATTCTACGCGTCATTTGTTATACGTTACGCTTTCCATCAAAATATTTCTTGGAGGGAAAAAAAAAACTGTACGAACATTTTAGACTCGTGTAGATAGAAGCCAAACATTTTAGACTTGTGTAGAAAGAAGCCAAGAACATGAAAAATTCTAGAGGAGCAGACTGTCCAAGTGGATGGATCCAACAGGGAAATTGTGGATGGAGCTTTTGATCTTATTGGTTATAACTCTATCCAATATAATCCTAGACTGATCCAAAGATTTCACTCGTCCTACGTGGCTCCTCATAGTACTCTCCTTTTGATTTCCATCAACAAGAAATCATGTAACTAATAGCCTATTCTGCATTTATGAAGAAACTCAGAGGTTCCAATCTTGTAGAATATCACTATCATTCTTCAGATATATTGAAAGTGGGAGAGAAATGGCTTCAACCTCTTCTGCATTGGTTAATGGATTAGGATCTACATTTTTGACTGGTGGCAACAAGAGCCAGGCCTTGTTGTCTGGCTCAGTCACGGTCAGAGTGGGCGGTGCTGTCGCTCCCAAGAGGTTCGTTGTGGTGGCTGCCGCTCCTAAGAAGTCATGGATCCCTGCTGTCAAAGGTGGTGGAAACTTCATTGACCCCGAGTGGCTTGATGGCTCGTAAGTCTCCTATGAAATTTTCTTCAACTTTAAATGTATTTCCTTTTATCTTAATCTTTTAGATGAAGTGTTAAACTTTTAAACGATGGATTGAATTACAGGCTCCCTGGTGACTTTGGATTCGACCCACTAGGCCTTGGAAAGGATCCAGAATTCTTGAAATGGTACAGAGAAGCCGAGCCCATCCATGGCCGATGGGCAATGGCTGCAGTTGTGGGCATCTTTGTTGGCCAGGCCTGTCCCTTGGTTTGAAGCCGGTGCAGCCCCTGGTGCAGTGGCTCCATTCTCTTTTGGCAGTCTCCTCGGAACTCAGCTCCTCCTTATGGGATGGGTCGAGAGCAAAAGATGGGTTGATTTCTTCAACCCTGAGTCCCAATCTGTCGAATGGGCTACTCCATGATCAAGAACAGCAGAAAATTTTGCCAATGCTACTGGTGAACAAGGCTACCCTGGCGGCAAATTCTTCAATCCATTGTGCTTGGCCGGTACATTGAAAGATGGAGTTTACATTCCAGATACAGAGAAGCTCGAGAGATTGAAGCTTTCAGAAATCAAGCATGCCAGAATTGCAATGTTGGCTATGCTAATTTCCTATTTTGAGGCAGGGCAAGGGAAGACGACCCTTGGTGCCCTTGGCCTGTAATTTGCACATTGAAGGTAAAGAAAATGAATGCTCGAGGTAAAAGTAACATATCTTATTGTCAAATTAAGTAACTTATTTCCAAAGCTTAGCCAAACATTACGTGAGCATACAAAATCAATGGATTTCCTAGTCTGCCAAAGAAAGTTGAAAACCAAGCAATAACCTACACAGTTTTAACAGTTAAACGAGGATGACGACTGAGAATTAATAATAAAATCACCTACGAATAACACCTAATAGAACTCTGAAGTAACGTTCCCATCTCAATTGGAAGGTTGCATTTCTACTGTGAAAGCATTTTATTTAGCACTCAGGACTGGAATGTAAACAAGAGTTAAGCAACTCAGTACATTTTCTCCTTTTCCCTTTTTAATTTTTCAATAGAAACCCATTCTTCTTTCAACAGCATAGAGAGTAAAAAAATTAACTTTGAAGATCATGTTTGATAAAATAAGTGACTTAAAAGTAAGGTTTCAAGCACGCAAACATGACACAGATTTAGTTTAATTTAAAGTAACTCGGAATTACTTTAAGCTTGCAATATTGAGTCTCTACCAATTCATTCTTAGAAAAAAAAAATCATAAATAACTCTTCCAACGGAAAAGAAATGAAAGATAGACAAGGAGAGAGACGAAAATTAAAAAACAACTGGTGCTGCAAAAAATACAACCATATTGGTGGGAAATAATCATTCACTGCCCATAGCCATCAAAAATTCACCTTCGCAGACCACTTCCCCACCAACGTATGCTTTTCCTTCCATCTTTGCTATTCCAAAGCGTTTCTGCAGCTTGACAAGTGTCATTCTCATAACTAGGGTGTCTCCTGCGACGACTGGCTTTCTGAATCTTACTTTGTCAATTCCAGCAAAGAAAAAATTTTCCCTCGAGCCTCCCACTTCTGGTTGTAGCATAACCACGCCACCAACCTGAGCCATTGCCTAAATCCAGCAGTAACACATACATTACTTCTTTTGCAAAATACGTGCTTTTGAGAAAAGTGGGGCATACGGGAACTTCTTAGTCATTTAAAAAAAAAAAAAACAGTAAGTGTGGCAGGCTAATAAGAAGAGATAATGGAGCTCAATTATTTCCAAACATAAATCAAAGGAAACCACTTCACTTTAAGTTGAAACTGTCTGAACAACTTTTTTTCATGTGTAAAATTATCAAGAATGGTAGCTGGTCAGTATGGGTAAGGAACAGTCGATTAATGAAGGGCAAAAACGAACAAGTAACACAACAAGTATTACACATAGGGAAAAAATAAAGAGCTGTATGCACTCATGCTACCTAATTCACAAGGATTCCCTAGAACTATTAGCCATCAAGTAAATTCAGTTAAAATTGCAAACTCGACTTTGGAACTAAACCCTACCACCGATCCCAAAGCCTTCAAAAGCTTCTGGTCTTGGAGCACAGACTACTTTTTCAGAGTGGGAATTTCAGCAATATTCCAATGCTTTATTTTACATTAGTGACTAATTCGCCACCCAGGGGTCTTCCCTCTTATTCTTGACTCAAGATGGTGAAAATGACACACATATCAATGAGTTTTCAAACTTGGCTCTCACTCTTGACTTCTTTATTATTGAACCAGTGCTTTGATATGTGTGGCTGGTTGCAGAACCCTTGCTACGTAAACTACCACCACATGGAAGCACTTAAAACGGGTAGGGGAATCAACTCCTCGTTTCATCTTAGCTCTTATGCACTTAGACATCTCAACCACCCCTTGGATCTATAATAACTGGATCAATGGCTGCACTTCACTACCAAGGCCAATTTACAAACTGTCCAGAAACTAATATTAATCCTTATATATGACCTGTTGATACCAGCAGTGAACCATAACGCAAAACCATCTCTTACAAGAATTGGACAGTGTTCCTTTATTCTGTCCACACCTCTAATTTCAATTCAACGTACTGCTTTCCAAATCTAAATTTTAACTTTTTGACAATATGTTCTGGCATTAAACTTGAAAGCATCAATATAAGAATGTATAATAGAAACTCTAACAGATGCCCGACCCGTGCCCTCTCCACTTACATAGAGAACTTTGTTGCCTTCAGGATCTAGTACACATACCTTAGCTACTGCCAGTCCTCCCTGACCTCACAGAAAGCTAAATCTTCTATTTGAACTTATTCATAGAACTGAGCATGAGAGTAAGCAGAAAAATGTTTAGTGTGAGAAATGATTGATACCTGAAGAGCATTCAGTGTCGAGAAAATACAAATAAAACATTGATAAGTATGCGTGTTGACAAGACAAATTGCTGTTGCATTGAAGAATTCACATGATTATCTGGTAGTTATAAAATTCATAATGAACAATTCATTTTAAACTTGTCACGCACTTTCTTAAGTAAGTTTATCCACATAGCGATCAGATGAGAACCAATCCAAAATAAAACTTTCCGGCTGTATATATCAGTTCAGTATTGTTGTGTATGTGACTCACATAGAGTGGAACATAGAATTATTAGAAGGTACAGGAGTATTTTCTTGTGCGGGCCCTAAAGTCTTATATGGGCCAAGGCTAGGGTTAGTGTATATATACTGATCATGTAATCTTATATTCATAAATAAAATATATTCGCTTCGTTCCTCATGGACGTAAGCACATTATCGAATCACGTTAAATCCTTGTGTTGATTTCTCTCTTTCACTTCTCTATTATTACGTATAAATCCAACAAGTCTCCCTACCAAATGCTTGGACTTTTTGCAAAGTCAGATTAATATCAAGACAAATATTCAGCGTTTTCTCTATATATACATAAAGAGAACATTCATTCTAGCAAGTAATTATTTTACACAGCCAAGGTATTGGCCCACATGAGGAAAGGCCTGTGAATTCTAATAGGCATGTGTCAAAGAAAATGAGTTATTGTCACAACCTAATTGTATTCTAACAAATTAGATAGCATGATTGGCCTGAACCAGTTATTGCTATTAGCCAGTTAATTCTGTGTGTGTGAGATTCTCTCTGTCGTAAAACAAGTGTGAATAACAAAAGTGTGAAGACATGGCAAAGTCAAGAAGTTAAAACTTTCTTCAGGGAAAACAGACATGAGGCCGAGGAAAGTGATAGGAACATGTTGCAAGAGATATTCACTCCCTAGAATTAAAGACTTGTATTTAAGATAAAAACAGAACAAGATGCTGCGAAACAGAATACTGATTCTTGTTTCAATAATATGGTGCTACTGTAATTGTATAAAGATGAAGATAACAACACTCTATAAGACTCTATTTCTGTTATTCCATCAACAATAATGAAAAGATAAAAATAAATGGACATTCGAGAGGTCAAGCAACAATAGTGAAAAGATAAAGATAAATGGACGTTCCGGCTGTATAAAATTTTTAGTTTTTATTTTTATTTTTCTTACTTAATTTTTATTTATTTTTTATGTCAAAGCAAAAAATCAAAGGCTTTGAGCAAGAAGAGTTTTCTCTTGAAATGGAGCCTAAAGCTTTCTATAAATGGAATGGGTTTGCTTTTTGTGTAAGTTTGTATTTCAAAGCACCGGTAAAATAATAATCTGTTGTTAAAAAGTTGTTCACTATTTGGAATCAGTGTTAGACTTAACATGCAATTCTTGTATTACTAAATAAAATGTAAATCCACTTTAAAAAAAAACTTGACCCTCTTTAAAATTGGACAGGCCCACTTTAAACAAAGACTTAATTACCAAACCTAAAATGCAACCCTCATATGTTGGCCTATGGTTGACGTCTCGTTTTGATTATCACATACAAATTGTGTTTATTTCTAACAAATTGATTTCAAGTGTCTACAGTGATTATTGCAAATCAATAAAATTGAAGACACGAAATTTGAGGCCAAGTGATTTGCATGTAACGATCGACATGAAAACAAAATTGATCAAACGAGGTTATGAAGATTGATATTAAAAAACTCGCAAAAAGATTTCTCAACAAGAATCGAGATAAAAGT
>CAIGRN010060395.1:0-17229 GCA_903798345.1 Fraxinus anomala
TGTTGAATGAAGCCGTGTAAGTGGCACTTTTGTTGTGACTTAACAATTGTTTTTGGTTACCATTTAATCACATGTTTTTGGTTTATGTCTAACTCATGTAATGATGTAAAGTTTGGCTAGTTTGAACCTACTACAAGTTAAAGTATTGTCAAGTATGGTATGGCTTAGTGGTAGTAGGTAGTATGATTATTGATAGAAAGTATTTATTTTTTGTACCAAATCATGGCTATATATCCAGCCGTGTAAAAACCATTAAAAAGTGATGAAAAATCTCTGTTTTTCTTCTCCTCTTGTTTGTTCAAATATCCTTCAACTACCCTTCAATGCTAAAGTGAGAAATGAGTTGAATGTGTTTTTCTGAATGATCAATATGTATGTGTCGCAAGTAGTTCTTTAAATAAGCTTTATTCCACTTTTATATTGGAGAAGACATATCAAATTACCTACTCAAACCGTGAAAAATAGAAATTAAAATATAAATGAAATACAAACTTATTTTTCACAGATTTTATATAGAGAGTCACTACCATGTACTTATATGAAAGTTCTTCAAACCCTAGTGTTGCCTAGGGTTCTACTTGTCACTTCCTATTATCTTATAGTTGCTGATCCTCCTTCTTTCCTGGCTGATTCTTGTCTTTTTCTATCATTATAAGGTGTTGGAAATTTTCTCTCGTTTCAGCGAATGCTTGATTGGAGAAGTGTGGGCGTTGTAGGATGAGCCGTGTTATATTTTGCGACTCAAATTCCATGTGAATTGAAAGTTTGATTTATGGCGGAAGCCTAAATAATTTTGGTTTAGAAGTCCGATTTGATAATGGATCAAATTTCATCATGGATTGAGAGTATAAAGACTCTACTTCGTCCATAACTCCAAGATTTGGCTCCTATAAATACTCCGCAAGGTATACGCTCTTTAGAGATTCGAGATAATAATCAGATCATTGTTGTATACATTAGAAACTTGAAAGAATTGTTTAGATTTAGATTGAGAGAATCAAATCTTGTAAAGACAATTTTAGTTTCTTAGTATAATAAATTATCCTCTTCTACTACAAAAATTTTAGTTGTTGTGTGATCCATTATTTTTCATATTACTCATATTATTCTCGTCTTTAATTATTTGGTCAGATTCTCAGTAAGTGATATCAGAACGATTCTGGTATCTTGTTTGGTTCCCAACAAGTGGTATCAGAACCAATATTTTTGGCTATTTCTTGGAAGGTCCAAATTGGTTATTAAAATGAGGTTTGAACAAGATCGATTGTTTCGGGGATGTCAACTATAAAATTTTAGATTCCGCATTTGGATCGCAATAGTAGATTTTCTTTGTGGCAGATCAAGATACGATAGGTTCTTACTCAATTGGATCTTAATGATACTTTGTTGGGAATAAATAGAATGCCCGCAACAATGATTGTGGAGGAGAAACAACAGAAATATCGAAAAATCATATCACAAATACATGTTCATCTTTCTAATTAAATTCTTCTGGACGTGATAAATGAGAAAAGTGCCGCGGGTTGTCGTTAAAATTGGAGTGGCTTTGTATGATAAAGAACTTGACAAGTAAGTTACACTTGATGCAGCACTTGTATTATCACAGAATGTGGATATTTGGATGATTATCTATCGGTGTCTAAGAAAATCGTCGCTGATTTGGAGACCATATAGGTCAAATATGATGAAGATGATATAGGGCTGATATTGTTATGTTCGTTGTCGCCTTCATATGTGACTTCTTAAGATACCATTATTTGTAGTCGGGATACTCTTACTATTGACTAGGTATATGATGCGCTTTATTTAAAGAGAAGATGAAGCATCTGATCATCGGTTCTGAGGTCCAGACAGAGGGTCTTGTTATTAGTGAGAGAAGACAGGTGGTCGTGAAAGGGGTAGAGTCAAGGATAGTAACAGTAGTAAAGTTTGTTAGTAATGTAACAACAAGGGGCACATGAAAAGAGATTGCTATAAGTGGTGGAACATGTTTGCTACTACAGAATAGATGGAACAATCAAAAAATTTCGATAATGGCAATCTAGCATAAGAAGACAGTGATGTAGATCTTTTGGCGATTATTGAATGTGACTCCAAACCTGACGAGGATTTGATTCTTGATTTGACTTGTACTTTTCATATATGTTCAAATTGGGATTGATTTTCTTCATATGAAATAGTTACAAGGGATTCCGTGATGATATGAAATAATGAGCCTTGTAAAATAGTTAGGATTGGTAATGTCAAAATCATGATATTTGTTGGGATGGTTAGAACACTTGGTCAGGTTCAACATGTTCCATGTATAAACATGAATGTAATCTCTTTGAGTACTCTTGATTCAAAATGGTACAAGTATACTGGTGGTGGTAAAGTTTTGAAAGTCAGCAAGGGTGCCCAGGTTATGTTAAGGGGATGTAGAAAGTCCTGATTATATGTGTTAGAAGGTTCGACGGTCACTGTGGATGCAACTACAGCTTATGTTTAAATAAGCATTAACTTGTGTAGAGTTAGTTGTGATCGAGTTGTTTGTAGTGGTTCGAATAATGATATTGGAGAATCTTCTAGTAGTTCGGGTGGAGCTTCTTATGATATTGTTGATTATGTTGCTCGTGGCGATTTGAGCAGGTTTAGAAACTTAGGTGGAGTTGAAATTGCTCATGGTGATTCAAACAGGTTTATTGACTCGGCTGGAGCTAGAAGTGAACGTGATGATTCAAGCAAGGATGAAGTGCAAAGTAGTTCTGCTGGTAAGTAGGGCTTGGATTTAATTAATAGTTGTTGAGTATGCCTGGTTGGGCATGGTGTACTCGAAAGAGGTATGGTGAAAAAGTTGGAAAATGACTTGAAGAGTGAAGACTTAATTTATTGCTATGAAATTTATGTCAAGGTGGAGTTTGTTATGTTTTGTGACTCAAATTCCACGTAAATTAGAAGTTTGATTCATGGAGGAAGCCTAAATAATTTTGGTTTAGAAGTCCGATTTGATAAGGGATCAAATTTCATCATGGATTGAGAGTCCGATTAGAATAAGGACTTTGTGATTAAAAACTCTACTTCATCTATAACTCCAAGATTTGGCTCCTATAATTACTCCACAAGGTATAGGATTTTTAGATACTCAAGATAACAATTAGATCATTGTTGTATACATTATAAATTTGAGAGAATTGTTTAAATTTGGTATAATAAATTCTCTTCTTCTTCCACAAAAATCTTGATTGTTGTGTGATCTATTATTTATTATGTTGCTTATATTATTTTCGTCTTTAATTATTAGGCCGGATTCTCAACAAGTGATATTAGAGCGATTCTGGTATCTTGTTTGGTTCATAACAAGCCGAGTACCTAATTCTTGTCTTGTATGATAGGTTTTGGTTGGACCGGCCTTTTCTAGCCGACTTTGATAACATTGTACATGGATCATAGCTTCTATAACTAGTAAAATATGCCAACAATTAAAAGTGTCTAATGAAGCGGTGTGTTAATTAGGAATAAGAAAGGTATTTGAATTGTTGACGGAAAGTATAATTTAATTTGGGCTAGTAATCATCAAAGAAATTGTTAAAAAGTATGGAATTTGGCTAATTATTAGTTGCATCGACTTAAGAATTTGGTAAACTACTAAAAGTTTGAAATTTTATTTTACATTACTTGTCAAAGACTGAAACCAATATACATAATATAATGAGATCAATTCATTCCACATTCAAAATAATGGCCAAGATCCTCTTTTTGTTGGTTATTGCTGCATTTCTGCCAAAGACATTCTTTCACCACTACTTCCTCCTTAAGGCCAGGATTTTGGAGGGCGTTGTGGATTTAGAGATGGAACTAGAGTCGGCTTGTATTGTGAGGATGCCAAGGTGGTGGATTAGGTTTCCAAGGTGGAAGACCTACAAGATTAAGTGAATACCTAAAATTGTAGTAGTTTTATTTCTTACTTTCCATACATAATATGTGGGGTTATGTCGGTGGGTGAACATGGAGCTCAGCGCTCGTGGTTTACTTAGTAGTTGGAATGGGGGATATTGGTGTTGGTGCTACAAATGGAAGAGAGTTTGGTGGTAGTAAGATCGCTTTAAGCAGTAGCAAAGCTAGGATCTCCATGTGGACAAGACGAACAAGTTTGAAGGGGGAGAAAATATCTTTATATTATGTATATACAAAAAAAAAAAAAAAAATAGTTGTGCTATATGTACATAATATATTTACGTAATAATTAATATACACATGATATTATGAGATATGATTGGGTCCGAATTTCTTCAACAAAAAAAAATCCCACTTTTTTTGACACCTCATTTGTATATAAACTATTACGTAATTGTTATGTACAAGTAACATTATTCCTAAAAAAATTCTAGGATTTTAAAAAATTGAAAATGTTGCGGGCGATCGGCACCCTGTCCATAGTTGCGCCTTGGTTAGAGCTTTCATTGGTTAGCTATGAAATACTGTCGCCGACAGCTTCAGGTCATAAGGAGCCTACAGATAGTGACGAATAATTAGTAGTCTGAAATACCATTCATGTCTCACTTTAGAATTTTAATTCTAGTCTGTTGCATACTTGAATTTACCATGTACAAGATGTTCTGCCACTTTCATCTACCCATAATGGAAAAATCCCTTTTTGTGAAAGGCAATCAATTTAGAAATAGGTGTGCCCTTAACTTAACACCGTTTTGACTAGTTTTATACTAGTTCGAGTTTCTGTTGCGGGAAACACAAGACGCTCTTTTTTTTTCCAAATGAAATACTAAGACCAAGAAAGCCTTATAAAGTAAGATGGAAGTGTGGTTCATGAATCACTCTACACAATAAAAACATAGTTGAAACTCAATCGATCGATCGGTTTATTAGGGAGAACCGGTTCAATCGTAGATAGATTAACAAGATATTTTACGATTGCACTTTTCACAAAAGAAAAAAATGAAAAAAAGTAAAATGTTGGTTGAGGTTTAAGTCTAATTATATCCTTTTTTTCATTTTTTCGATCAAAGTTGAGCACGTTTTGATACTGTTGAAAAAACTTAAGCAAATTATATTTAATTTTATTTTAACATGATTCCTTTGATGAATAAGAACCTAACTAAATTTTTTGAAAGTTGGTGAATTATTATGTGATATTAGATTATAAATTTCATTTTAACCACGCATTTCAATAAATGCACAACTATTCATTTATATTTATTTATAAACTAAAACTTCTATAAAAACCCACTTCAATTTGGTAAAAAAAACAAAGAAAGATTGGGTAAAGTAAAATAAATAGTCTTCTTCAAAATAAATTTACCTATTATGGCTTGGAATACCGCATAAAGAATTTTGTTGAAAAAGAGTATTAACAAGAAAAAGTTTTTCATAATTTCAATTCTTTATCATGTAAAATCATAATCGACAATAAAAATTTGGTTCTTTTCACGAACTTAATATTGATAAAGCCACAAGTCTTGGAATTTGTTTCCGGCCAATTGAAACTTTCAAACTATTTTTTTATATCGGTAAATGTAAATATATTGATAAAAAATCATATACAAGTATACATGGCATACCTGAGCAATCAAATATCAATTACGCATACAAGTACATCGGGCATACCCAGGCAAAAAAAAATGAAAAGATGTACAAACAACTAGATCTAACGACCTAATGCCATATATTCAAAATGAATCAAAACATGTGGATATAAAGAGAATATAACTTTATATACGCGTATTTTAATCTGTCTAACAACGCTATCAACTTGTGGTCTTAAATCCTCAAAAGGTTTCTTGTCCCGTGTCGTCCATAAGTGGTAAACGATGCTAGCAAGTGCAATTCGCTTCGTCTGACTTTGACAAGATGTGCCTCGAGCCTCCTTTTTAATCTACTTCAATGCGATATGTAGTATAGACATAGAGTGTCTAATGCCAAGCCATGTATGAATCTTTTTCCATACAGATGCACTGATTGACATGTGAAAAAAAAGGTGTTGTTCTGTCTCCACCGTAACTCCACAAAAATTGCAATTTCGATCTATCTCCAAGTGCCTTAGTTTATCATTAGTTAACAACTTGGATTTAACTCCAAGCCACAAGATAAAAGCATGCTTAGGGATGACAGAAGCGTTCCAAACTGTTGTTGCCCAGGCTACCTTTAGCCCCTTTAATCTAAGGTATTCATGGACAGCCAAAATGCTAAAGATGCCTAAAGCTATCAAGTTCGCCAGCTTGCCTGTTGCGGCCTGAACGGTGTGTTTAGGCTATGAAATCTGACCACGAATTTCTAGTAGCCTTTTAAATAGCGGAGAGTCTTATTTCCTCACCGAATACTCCCAAATCGCTGTGCCACGTAAAAAAATATGATTTACCCACTTTACATAAAGTGTGTCCTTGCTATGAATGTTCCAAAGATTTTTCACAAGGAGTGCCGCATTCCAACATTTAATATCTCTAAATCCAATTTGGCAAGCAAATATTACTCCAAACAAACTAATGGCTTCTTAGATCCCCAAATAAAGTTACAACAAAGACTAAAAATCTTTGATTGGACAAGCACTCCATCAAGATACCAACCGAGAGAATACCAACTGTGGCCGGAATAGGAAGAATGGAAAGCCATAAACATTCGACACCTTGAAGAATGACTTGTTCACATTTATCCTTAATCTCGTCATGTCTCCAAAATTGGACAAACACTCCATCAAGATACCAAAAGAGATAATATCTGCCTAGAAAATAACATCAAGTTAACCACAAATGCTAAGTGAGCTATGTTCAATTGACCACATTTATGATGATAATTAAACTCGCTATCATCAATTTCTCCCTTAAGCATTTTTGAGAAATATTCAAGGCAAATAACAAACAAAAAAAAGGTGATAAAGAGTTACCTTGACGAAGCCCCATCCCCCCCTTAATGAATCCATAAAGACCACCTTTAAGCACAATGGAATAAGTAGGTGTGGTTATACATTCAATCACCCATCCAATGAACTTTGTGGGAAAACCAAGACCTTTCAAGCACACTACGAACGAAATCCCAATTAATCGAATCATATGCCTTCCTAAGATCAATCTTGAGAAGAAATCTAGGAGCAACTCTTTTGCAGTTGTATTGCCTTAGGAGCTCTTGGGCTAGATGGAAGTTCTTTGTCATACTTCTACCTTCCACAAACGCAGCTTGAGCTTGATCAACAATATAACCAAGAATAGAACCCAATCGAGATGCAAGAATCTTGGTAATAACCTTATAAAATACATTGCAACATGCGATCGAGCTATAATCTCCAACGGTATTTGAATGATTTGCCTTAGGAACTAAAACAATGATCATGTGATTCGTTTTCTTTAAGAGTGAACCAGAATTAAAAAATTCTAAGACCCCCCCTTAAAATCTCTTCCAACAATTCTCCAAACCTTCTTAAAGAAGTATGATAAGTATCCATCCAGAATCAATGATTTATCATCTCCAATAGTAAATAATGCATCTATAATCTCTTATTCTGAGATATCCCTAGTTGACGCCAAAGCATGCTCTTCCGATAACATGGAGCCACCCCTGAAGATGTCAACTTCAATAAGCCTTCTTGGGCTATTTTTTTGAGCAAAACCGCATAAATTCATCAGCCACTTCCTCTAAAGAAGAGGTATAAGAATCATTCCTTTTACATACCATCGCAATAAAGTTCCTTTTAGCATTCGTCTTAACCATTGAATGAAAGAATTTTGTACACTTATCACTTTTTTTAAGGTACTCACATTTTGCTTATTGGAAGTAGAAACTCTTCTCTGCTTTACAAAGATCCATAGATTTTTTCCTCATACTCGCCACTTTACTTTGAAGTTCATCATTAAAATGATCATCATGCAATTCCAATTGAGTTTCTTTCAAAACCAAAGTAGCTATTTGGGCACTATTGGAGATATGTGCAAAATGCTTTCATTAAGCTTCTTAAGCTCCCCTTTAAGCCCTTGCGACTTTTTACATATCACAAATTGCTTCGTTCCCCTAACCTCAAGTTCCCAACCATTATGTACAACCTCATGAGAGCTTTCGTGATTGGTCCACATATTAAAAAACTTAAAAGGCTTCATCTTACTTTTATCGACCCCAAAAAATGATACAACACATGGTGAGTGGTCAGAAAAGTACCCCGATGGTAGATAGTTAGCAACACTATTAAACCCCGCTTTTACCCAAACATCATTCACAATAGCCTTATCAAGTTTGTTCCACGTCGAGTTAGTTGTCCAATTGTAGAAACAACCAATAGATCTCACATCCATAAGTCCCAAATTGAGGCACAAATTAGAGAAATCACTCACTTCATACGGTGTAACATCCACCCCCATTACATTTTTCATCAAACTTGAGCATATTGTTAAAATCTCCCAAGATCAACCAAGGAGAAGAACAATTTGATCCAAACTACAAGATGTTACTACATAGGGGCCTACGATTCACAATAGTATGGAAACCACAAACAAAGCTAGCAAAAATTGTAAGTGAGCTAACCTTAAAAGTAGTGGAGAAATGGAAAATTTGAGAAATAATCTCCAACACATCCACTTGGACTTTCATGGGATTCCATAAAATCAAAACCCCCCAAATTTATTCCGCATCTCTCGGTGAAGCTTGTGTTGATCAAACTTAGTATCCAAAACACCCATAACATCAATATCATTTTTCTTAATGAAATTCCAAACCCCGTTTTGCGTAAGGGGGATGCTACTTTCTATTTTTAATTTAGGTGCAAGTATTAATTTGATGCCACTTTCTATTTTTAGGAAACTCGATTTGGGAAAGGCTAAAGCAACAACAGTGACTCTACAGCTGGCTGATCGATCTCTTACTCACCCAAGGAGGATTATAGAAGATGTACTGGTCAAAGTGGATAAATTCATTTTCCCAGCAGATTTCCTTATCCTAGACATGGAAGAAGACAATGATGTACCGCTTATATTAGGCCGACCATTCTTAGCTACTGGAAAAACGCTCATCAACATACAGCAAGGTCAGTTTATTCTGAGGATCGACGAGGAACAATTTGCTTTCAATGTCTTCAAGACCATAAAATTTCACACTAAGTCCGATAGCTATTTTATATTGATGTAATTGAAAAAGTAGTCCAAGACACATTTCTATTGTACAACTCGTCCGACGCATATGAAGCATGCATCGCACATTGCCAATCTACTCACTCTGATTCTATTGAGATTGAGACACGTGCAAATTTTTTGGAAACTAACCAACCAAACACACGATAACGTCAGTTTGAGAAATTAGAAATTGGCCCTACAAGGCCACTACCATCTGTTCAACAGCCTCCAAAGTTGGAGCTTAAGAAACTACAACCTCATTTTTGTAATGCTTACTTGGGGGAGTCTTCTACACTTTTAGTGATTATATCGAGCTCAGTTAGTGAGGTGGAGGAAGATAGACTACTACAGGTACTCCGGGAAAATAAAACAGCAATTAGATGGTCTATCGCTGATATCAAAGAAATCAGCCGTTCACTGTGCATGCATAAGATTCTCATTGAGGAGAATTTTAAACCTTGTATAGATGGTCAAAGAAGGCTAAACCCAAACATGGAGGAGGTAGTTAAGGCTGAGGTACTGAAATTCCTAGACGCCGGAATCATTTTACCTGATATCAGACAGTCCATGGATCAGTCCAGTCCAGTCCAGGTTGTGCTTAAAAATGGTGGTATTACTGTAGTGTAGAACGAGAAGAATGAGTTAATTCCCTTGCGAACAGTTACAGGCTGGAGAGTGTGCATTGATTCCCGAAAACTCAATGTTGCTACTATGAAGGATCACTTTCCTCTTCCATTCATTGATCAGATGCTTGAACGGCTGGCGGGTCATTCACATTATTGCTTCATTGACGGCTACTTTGGATATAATTAGACCCCAGTAGCATTTGATGATCAAGAGAAGACAACTTTCACTTGCCTCTATGGTACATTTGCTTACCGTAGGATGCCATTTGGTCTGTGCAATGCTCATACTACTTTTCAGTATTGCATGATGGCAATTTTTTTTGACATGGTGGAGGAATTCATAGAAATTTTCATGGATGACATCTCGGTGTGATCGTCGATTGATAAATGTTTGGAGTATTTGAGTTTGGTATTACAGTGGTGTAGGAAAACCAACTTGGTATTGAACTGGGAAAAATGTCATTTCATGGTACAAAAGAGCATTTTGTTCTGACATCGCATTTCAGCTAATGAGATAGATGTGGACAAAGCGAAAATTCAAGTTATTGAGAAATTACTGCCACCTGCATCAATTAAGGGTGTTCGTAGTTTTCTTGAGCATACCGAGTTTTATAGACGGTTCATTAAGGATTTCTCGAAGATCACAAAGCCTCTGTGTAACCTACTAGTTAAGGATGTTGCATTTAACTTCTCTGAAGAGTGTCTTGCAGGTTTCAACACGTTAAAAGAGAAGCTGACTTCGACACTAGTGATCATCGCACCAGATTGGAGTTTTCCATTTGGATTAATGTGTGATGCTAGTGATTACACAGTGGGAGCAATTTTGGGACAATGGAAGAATAAGATATTTCGTGTGATATACTATGCAAGCAAAACAGGAGAATGAACTGTTAACGGTGGTCTATGCATTTGATAAATTTCGGTCATATCTTGTAGGATCAAAGGTCATCGTTTATGCTGATCACGCTGCCTTAAAGTACTTGTTGATGAAGAAGGATTCCAAACCATGACTTATCCGTTGGGTGTTATTTCTACAAGAATTTGATCTGGAGATAAAAGAGGACAGCGAAAATGTGGTAGCAGACCATTTGTCTAGACTGGAGCTAGGAGAGCAAAATGATTCCATTGACATTAATGAAATTTTTCCAGATGAGCAAATTTTCTGCATGGATTGAGTACTTTGGTATGCTGACATCGTAAATTACTTAGCCAAGTCTATCACACCACCAGACTATTCGAGTCATCAGCAGAAAAAGTTTTTCGCTGACTTGAAATGTTATTTTTGGGAAGACCCCATTTTGTTAGGCGAGAAGCACATCAGATTATTCAAAGATATGTGCTAGAGGAAGAAGTTCCTAAAATATTGGAGCAATGTCATTCATATGCATACGCGGATCATTTTGGGGCACCTAAAATAGCAGCAAAAATTCTACAATATGGGTTCTATTGGCCTTCCATATTCTGATATGCTTTTGAATTTGTGAAACGGTGCTATAGGTGTCAACGCACTGGTAATATCTCAAGAAGGAATGAAATGAATTTAAACAGTATCCTTGAGGTTGAACTTTTTGATGTATGGGGAATTGACTTCATGAGATCGTTCCCACCATCATTCTCAAATCAATACATACTGGTTGTTGTTGACTACATCTCTCAATGGGTGGAAGCAGTAGCATTGCCAACCAACGATGCTAAGGTGGTGATTGAGTTTTTAAAGAAGTATATTTTTACCCGTTATAGCACTCATCGGGCTATAATCAGTGATGGGGGCAAACACTTTTGCAATCATCAATTTGAGTCATTGTTGGCTAAATATGGCGTCTGGCATCGTGTAGCAACTCCATATCATTCTCAAACCAGCAGCCAAGTTGAAATCTCTAACATGGAGTTGAAAAGAATACTAGAGGTATCAGTGAGCTCTTCTAGGAAAGATTGTCTAAGAAGTTTGACAACGCACTATGGGCTTACAGGACAACATTCAAAACACCTATATACATGTCTCTATACCGGTTGGTTTTTAGGAAAGTATGTCATTTGCTAGTTGAGTTGGAGTACCAAGCATACTGGGCAATCAAGAATTTGAACTTTGATTTGAAGGCAGCTGGTGAAAAGAGATTGCTGCAATTGAATGAGATTGATGAATTCTGACTGGAGGCGCATGAGAATGCAAAATTTTATAAGGAGCGCACCATAAAGTAGCATGACATGAATATTCAGATACAGAAGTTTGTAGTAGGGCAACAAGTCCTGTTATACAATTCGAGACTTAAGCTTTTCCATGGGAAGTTGAGGTCAAGATGGTCTCAGCCATATACGGTCAATAAAGTGTTTTCAAATGGAATAGTTGAAATCACTCACGATAGCAAGGGAATATTTACCGTGAATGGACAACGATTGAAACCTTATTAGAGCAGTGATTTTCCAAAAGAAAAGTCGATCGTCTATCTCAGCACACCGGAGTGAATCAACCGAAGTACAGTCGAGTTATAGACTATAAACTAGTACTGGTTGGGAGGCAACCCAACATATTCTTCCTTTTTATTTATTTTGCTTTATGCATTAGTTAAGGAATTTTTCACATTTTTGCAAATTTTAGGCATATTAGATTATTCATCATCCCTAGAGGTCTCTAAGAGTCTATGCATGGTCCTAATTGGTTTTAAATGTATTGTGCATGAGTTTGGGGGTGTTGGAATGGTATTTCATTGATTCGGTGCGAAAGTCAAGCATTTCGAGGCAAAACGATCAAAATTGTGATTTTCAGAATCAATAGGTGTTTTCAAGTTTAAAAATGCTTTTGGAACCAAGTTCTTGGCATCCACGCATACCCAGCGATTTAAAATGTGTTTTGACAAGTTGTGGGGGCGTTGGAATGCCATTTCGCAATGTGGGTTGAAAACCCGAGTTTCTAATGAAAATTAACCAAAAATGAGTTTTCAAAGAGTTGAGTATGTTTTCAAAATTTTTCACATTGCACTAACTCCTTACATTCATTTGAAATTGTTTTGCACAAAAATCGAGGCCTTGAGGGTCTCAAAGGGTTAAACGTGAAATAAACATTTGTACAATAGGCAAACTGCCTTCTTGGTAGTCTATACGACCGCATAGACATACCAAAAATGGCCATGCACATTTGTTCTATACGACCGCATGTGTTTTCTCTATAGCATTCGAAACCAGATTTAAAAAACCCCAGCCATCACATCACACGACCCATGCTCGTTCATTCTCAACACACTACCATGCGTACAGTCTCACTTCACACTCATCAACCACGACACCTCCCAATTGTATACCTCGAAATGGTGATTCCCATTTGGTATTCAACTTCCATTCCTTCCATTTTTGCATACGAAAACATGTATGCTTTTCTCTAGCCGTTTTACTGTGTTAGTTTGAAAATCTCTGGGTAAGGATAACGTTGATTACTTGTTAGGTTATGAACAATGGTTGATTTTGCATTTGTTGTTGTGAAGTGTGCCACTAAGGGTTTAGTACACATTAATTTCATAGATAAATCTATGAAAACATAAAATGCCTTCAATGTGTTCGATACATTGCCTAGGAGAAATTGGTGTTGAATTAGGGCATTTACCAATTGGCTTTGTTTCTGTGCACTTTGAATTGATTTTTAGTGTTGACATTCAATGAAATTGAGGTGTCACAGCACCCCCACTAAGTGAGACACACATAGGTATAACATGACTTGCACGCACAGCACTTTACGTCCCTCACTTCGTCCCTCGATTTCCTAACCCAAATGACATCCGTTTGTCCTCTATTTTGAGTATGTGTTAGACTAGTATACCCTCTTTCATATGCCCAGAGGTTACTAGGAAAAATTTTGATTTTCCATGTCGGTGTCCAAAAGCGAAATTACTTGGTTGAACACAGTCTTCTATGCACAACTTTCATTGTTTGACTTGATTTTAGGTTTGTTAGCTACCTGTTGCATTTGTGTCCTATAATACCCATATTTACCTACACATTTCGTCGAGCATGTCCTCGTTACATCATTTTATATTTTATTTGGTCGATTACATAAAATAATTAATTACGCACGTAGCTAGCATGCTTTGACATACGTTTAGAACTTTGATGCTCATTTGTCTTTACTATCTTTATGTACTATAGAATTCAATTATGCTTTATATATGACTTACATGTTTCAATTTTTTTGTATTTCAGAATGCCTCCTAAACGCATTTCTAAAGGAAAAGAGAAAGTAGCTTCCACTTTAGGTATTGTACATACTCGAGGACCTGAAAGGGGCTTACGATGATTTCTCAATCAAGAGGCCATCACTCATTTCTCGGATATCATTGGCCATTGGGCCCTACTTCCAGAAAGACCGATCCGATTGGAGGATTTTCCCAGATACGAGATAGTCACCTTGGTCCATATCTGTGGTTGGGAAAAGGTCATAGAATGACCTTATCCGGTGTACAATGTACTAGTTCGTGAGTTCTATGCAAACTTTAATATGGACATCGACATCCCTGGATCCGAACATCAACATCAGAATGGGTGTGGGATAAGTGAATCATGTTTACACCTGAGGTCATTCATGACTACTGTCAGTTGATGCGAGATAACATTACTCATATTCCCGATGATTTCCATTGGAGTACGGTAAGGAAAGTTCTACTTGGGCGTGAGGCTGTTACAAACTTTTGTGTAACATCAGATTGAGCTTACACCGTCAATAGCCATTCTTTGGTTGTTCATTTGCCATAACATCAAGCCAACCTCACATAGGACTACATTTACTAATCCAACGGTCGATCTACTATATCACTTAGTACGAGGATGGAAGATTGATTTAGCAACTTTTATTTATGATCAGATTCACTCTCAGGGTGTTTGGGGAGATCAACAATGTTCTCTAATTTTTCCAAGTCTGATCAGTGGCATATGCAAGCGGGCTGGTGTTACTATCCCATCCAGAGAGCTTCTCGAGAAACCTAGTCCTTTTATTAAAAAGACTACTTTGGAGGCTCAGGATTGAGCAGAGCAAAACATAAAGAGAAGCAAGAAATGGCGCATTTGAGGTAGCATCAGGCTGTACATGATCAGGAGGCTAAGGACGCTGAGATGCCTGAGCCACAGCCGGCACTACTTGAGGTGGACACACAGCTGTTAAGACATATGTTCGCTACTATGACTGGTTCGAGCCGAGATATAGAGAGCCTTGGGTAGGTTATGGGCTCCATGGGTACGACTATCCAAACGATTAGGGATAACATGCTAAGTACCAGGAACTGTTCTACCAACGTCAGTAGGGAGTCCTTGGCTACGAGACGCGAGGTTGAGATCATGAATGAGAGGTTGAATAACTATGTGGACAAAGTTGATGGGATTCAATTGAGAGCTAATGAGTTATGGGACCGTTTGGGTAACATCAAGGCTGAGGTTCGGGATCAATCTCTCCACATTCAGGGTATGCAGGCCGAGCTTGCACAGCAATCCAAATTAATGTGATAGATCATCGCCCGTCTCCCACCACCATCGGCTGATGGCGCATCCAGCTCTTGTTTCCATCCACTACTTCCGTACTGATTAGGGAAGTACTCTAAGTCCCATTTTCTTTGACTTATTGTGAATTTGTCCTTATTGTTACGTATTCATTATATTTTATTATTCAAAACGTTGAGGACAATATTTTATATATGTGTGGAGGTGGCATTCATCATATTTTACTACAAATTTATGTGATTGTGTGAAAAAAAAATTGAATTTGTCCTTTTTGCAGTTTTCATTTAGTTACTTTCAGTTTTTTTATTCATTTACTTTCTAGCATTAAATTGAATTTTTGTGTACTTGTGTGGGTTCGATAACTTTGCCGGCCATGATGTTTAATATTGAATTAGGTATAAATTGTGAATGATGAAAATAGTGCACTATTAGATTAATCAAAGCTTGTGAATGCTAAACTTGACATTGTTTTATGCACAATACTCATGTTTTACACATTGAGTAGATGCTTTGGTTCATTACTTAGGAAATTGTTGAACATAGTATATAACCTGAATAACCTGCATCGTATGAATCCATAATCCAACTGTAGGATGGTTTGGAGATGGTTGAGTTGTTACAAGAGAACATTAAGATGAATAGAGATTCNATGGTTGAGTTGTTACAAGAGAACATTAAGATGAATAGAGATTCCGTGCATGATACTAACTTGTGTGGATTGTCTAAAACCAAGAGACAAGGATGAAGTGAAAGCTTTAAGTTAGAGGTTAGTTTTAGAAATTGGATGTCTAAAAGAAATGGGGCATTGCACTAATCTTTGAATAAATAAAAGCATCTTCTCGAGCATGTATAAATCGTGTGATTAAACCTCTAAAGGTGGTTGAAAACCTGGTGCCCTATGATCATCTAACTTAGGAGTCATCGACTTAAAGCTCGTTACATGGGTTATATAGAAAGCAAATGAGAAGATGTTATATGTATCCATAAAAAATAAAAAATAAAAAGCAAAAAATATCTACATTTATATATAAAATTGCATTGATTACGCCCCCCAAACATTCGATCGATAGAACTATACCTTTGATGAGAGGCAAGTAACTTAGTTTAGTCTTAAAAGTTGAAGCAATAAAAAATATAGAAGAATCTCGACTTGTTAAAATGGAAGCTTGTAATAGTAAGACATATCCGACCAAAAAGAGGGTAAGGAATAGATGTAAATGAGTTCAACTTTAGAACACACCACGGAATAATTGAGTGAAAAAGAATAAGTTTGGGGAACGAGTTGGCCATGTCCATCCAAGGGACACATGTCTCCCCCTATTGGCTAGGGGCCGCCTAGCACGGTTTTCCTTACAATTTGTGCTAGCCAGCATAACCCAAATCCCCAAATTTGCACAAGGAAGTACCGACAGAATGAGTAACGCTATGGGTACACGAAACATACAGAAATTTGAAAAAGTTGAGCTAGCATTTGGAAGTCAAAAGAAATAAATGAAAATGGAAAGAAAAAGATGAAATGCCAGTGTCAAATATGAAAAACACAAAGAAATGAAAAGGGCAAAAATTGGGGCTCAAAATCGAGCAACCCACACCATTTCCCTCAAATAATCCCCACTATTCCGCCACTCATTTTCACTCCATATCCGGCCAACATACCCATTTTTCAACCCAATAAAACCTCCGATCAATTATTTTAAGGAAATAAGAGCCTGACATGTCCTTTTTCTTTCCCAATTTTACACCGAGGAAATACGTGTAGATAGCCTGTTGAAAATGTCATAATTCAAGTTTGGCCTTTGATTAAAAAAATAGCATTTAAAAAAAACCAATAAATATCAAAAATGCCAAAATACCCTTATTATATTTTCACCATTCCTCTTCCTTTCAAAAAAATCGACCTTATCTTCCAAAAAATCGACCATTATCTTCCAAAAAACGACCATTTAAAAGAGAAATCCGGTGACCACACCGACCACCTTCTTCTACAGATGCCTACGCCGACACAATGTATTATTTTTAACCATTAAATGCCCTTTTTGAAAGAT
>CAIGRN010060397.1:0-46597 GCA_903798345.1 Fraxinus anomala
TTTTTATGCTGTATAAATATGCACTGATGTAAAACGATTTTTGAGTAATGAATTGAGAAAGTTTCAGTTCGACATTTCCTTTTAATTCTAATACTAATCCACAATGTGTTGATGATGAAAACACTGCCATGAGGCAGTTTTTAATGCACTAGACCTATACATTTTTGTCTTATAGAGAATATTGGAGTGAAAGAAGAGTCAAATGCTTGCTACAAAGTCAGCTCGCACTGCGATACTTCCATTAAATGATTGACCCGCACAGGAAAACCAATTGTCTCATAGGTTGGGAAACGTTGAAGTTGCCCCTCCAAGAAGATGGGGACGAGAGCAGGAAGCTAAGGATGGACGAAAGAAACGTGGCCGAATAGGAAACAAGGAAAAAGATCTTATGGTGAATTGGAGGATCGTAAGGGCTCCTAGCCCACAACATCACCGTTACATGACTAGAGAGTACGCGAGCATCCCAAGGGAATTGCATGGTGGGGGCTCAGCTCAAATTGTTATCTAGGTGAAGAGAAAGCCTTATCTTTAATCAGGTATTAATTGTAGATACCATCAGGTATACGACCACGATACCTTGAAATGTAGGAGCATGAGTAGGGAAATAGGGAATTTTTTTTTTCATACAAACCCTATAAAGTCAATGAAAGCCTAGAAATCACCACAATATAGAAAAAAAAGGAATAACTTGAAACCAATTATAGAAGTAAACGTAAAAAATAATCATAACAAATTTAAAGATTTTACAATGAAACCCCCAAAGGAATATTCACAAAACAAACAATTATAACGTACAAGAAACACTTCATTTTCCAAAACAACGCCAAAAAAATGTGAGAATCAAAAGACCCTAGTCCAAAGCCAAAAAATCCGAGAATGTTACCTCAAAAATCAGCGAGCACCACAACTTAAGAGACAAATCGAGACAAATCGATTAGTAAATAGTAAATGTGCAAGTTCGGATGGAAAAGAAAATGCAGAAATTCAAAAAGAAGGGAAACAAATTTTGAGGCTTTATAATGGACACATTTAAAAATAATAAAAACTGACGAAAAATTCCTAAAATAAATCAATTTAAATGGAAAAAGAATATTTAGACACGTTCTCTTTGTTGTTTTCAGGCTATTTTCAATTTTCGAAAACATTGAAAATACGTTTACTTACCTATTTTTAGAAACGAATTTAAAATTTACAAAGAAAACGGAAAACGCCAAAAAAAGTCGTTTTAACTGTTTTCAGTTAAAACCAAGCCAAAGCTGCATTTTTTTTTTAATTTTTGAAAACAAATTTTCAAAATAACAAAAAGAACGCGTTTTCAACAATCTTAAAATAGATACTGCAAACACAAAACCCAAAATGAATTCAAAATTCAAAACAAAAAATTGAAACATGAAAAGAACAACCCCTTAACTTTCCAAAAGAACCCAAAAAAGGCCAAAAGTAAGAACCCTAATCGAAATTTGAAAAATTTGAGAACATTACCTCAAATTTGAGAGACCAGCACAACTACGAAGATGACATTGAAAGATAAATTTGCAAGGTCGGATGTAAAGTAAAATCGTAGAGATCACCTTTCGGGAAGAGAAAAAAAGAAAGAGAATAAAATAGTGTGACAAAAATGTCTCTCATACAAAACAATGAGAATTCACAGTGTGACAAAAAAATAATGAACAGTGATAAACAATGCCGTATGAATAGTGTCAACCCGCAACCTCTTTTATATTAGTTAGGATTAAGATTACTTTTTCCAAAATATTTCCGTTTAAAACTTTTTTTTTTAAAAACAAGTTTCTTAGTTTTTAGAAAAGTAATTTTACTTTTAAATTTTTATAGCATAGCCAAATATCTTTGAATAATTCTTGATATACATAAAAATTGATAAAAATGGTATATAAGGTGTCCACACACCATCATATGAAGGTGTGAACACGGACCTCGTACGATTCTGTGAACAACCTTACGTACAAAAAATTATGCACAACTCAACATTCTTCCTCCCCAAATTGGTCCCTTGACAAATTTCTCAAGACAAAACTCGCTCGGCGACGCCGTATAAGAGCTTCCAATTACACAGCTATTCATTTTCCATTATCTTCACCATTTCAGGATCTATATCCACTGTTGCAGTAGAATAATAAAGAAAGATGTCATCATCAATGGAAACTGACCCGCAACTCCCCAACGGCAACACCACCGGTGCCGCTCATGCCGCTGGCACTGGTGCTGCCGCCACCACAACTCCATCATCAAAGATTGGCCAACTGGCCGAGTCCTTGAAACTGGAACATCAGTTCCTTCGCGTTCCCTTCGAGCACTACAAGAAGACGATCCGCGCCAACCATCGTATCGTCGAGAAAGAGGTATCCGCCGTCATCTCTGGCGTATCCATGGCTGCCGATTCTGATCTCTCCCGCGACGACGCAGTTCTCCAACTAAATTCTCTTGTATCCAGATTACAGGGCCTCAAAAGGAAGGTATGGTACAATTTGTTTACGTGTATGTACAATCCTCAAATTGCTCTTTGTTTTCCATTTTCTTGTTGGGTTTTTGGTTTATGTTTCTGGGCAAGAAAAGAATAGTAAATCAAATCGTGTTCAATTTTTAGGATAAGTCAAAAGAAATGTACAATACTCTCTGTTTACTTGTATGAATAATCCTCAAATTGCATTCCTTTTTTTTTTTTTCCATATTTATTTTCTATGTTCTTATTGGCTTTTGCTTATTTGTTTCTGGTCAAGAAAAGAATAATAAAGACAAAATCATGTTCACATTTTAGGATATCAAGAGTGGCTTTCTTTAAACTAACATTCAATGGAAAAGCGTAGGGTTTCAGTTTTGGTTTATACTTTAAAAGGTCAACTGATTTGACAAAATCAAAATTTCGTAAAGAAGGTTCAGGGAAGGTAACGGTTTGAATTCGTTCAAATTATTTACATACAGAGAATAGTAATATACTTCTATTGTGAATCAGTTGGAAGAGGAGAGTCGGACAGAACACTTGCAAGCACAGAAATGCCGAGCTAGGTTAGACCATCTAGACTCTGCAGATGTTGAGAATCTCTCAGAGTGGAATAGCACCCGCTTGAATCGGGTACTGGTGGATTACATGTTGCGCATGTCATACTACGAAACTGCTGCAAAGCTTGCAGAGAGCAGCAATATTCAGGTAATTCTGTAGGCAACATTATCATTTTTTCTTTCTGAGTGGTGGTCTAGTCATCTTGTGATTTTGTTATGCCTTTTTCCCCAATCAAGAAATGAGTTATGTATCTCATCTCTCACTTACCAACCTTAAATTTGACTGATTTCGTTATCTTTTATTTCTTCCGAGATGACTAGCATATTATTGTTGCTTGGAAGTATGTCCATGTCATATATTATTCCTAGTACTCTGATTCTTCTGCTATGAACAACTGTTTGAATTTAGAAAAATAGACAAACATGCAATGAATGAGTTTTGTCTAATTTATCCCTTAATGGTCCTCATACTGCTGTTACACCAAAACTGGCATTTAAATGTTCTTTGATCTATCTACTCCAGGATCTTGTTGATATAGATGTTTTTCATGAAGCAAAAAAGGTTATTGTTGCTCTTCAAGAGAAGGAGGTGGCCCCAGCTCTGGCCTGGTGTGCTGACAATAAATCTAGGCTGAAGAAGTCGAAGGTCTCTCTCTCTCTCTCTCTCTCTCTCTCTCTTCTTGGCCCTAGCTCACTATAAATTAACTCAGGTGACAGTTCTTTGCTACTTTTTCCCTTTCTCAATGTATTATTTGAATCACGTCAAAGCAGAGATCTCATGTATAATTTGCACAATATCATAATTTAGATAGTGAAGTTGTGAAAAATGTGACTATTGTTGCTACTATTTCTAAGAGTAATGATTTCTGGAATTTCTGGAATGGGTTTTATTAATTTCACGAGTAACTTAAGATTTCAACCCAAGTAACAAAAAGGAAATACCTATCCATTGGTAACATTTGTTATGTGTCAGTATAAAATTGTTCTTCCTTGTCTATGAAGCCTGGTATTGACGTTTGAGCAATAGATTATAGAATGTGTTTCTTGCAGGCCACATCCACGTTATCAAACTCATATGTTAGATATTGTGATGTTAAATTAGTGATAGCTACAAGCTTGCATACATATGTACGAAAAAAGCTGAATAAGTACTATTCCAACTAATGCTCAGATTTTTCTCAACTTTATCAACGGTTTAATGAGTAAAAGCATTTCTATTTCAAAATTTTCTACTAAGATTGTGTTTGATTATCATGGAAAATGTTATTTTTTCATCCAAATTTTTACTTTTGTGGTGTTTGATTGACAATTTTTCCATGGAAAATATTTTCCAACTTTTGATCATATAACCATATTTTCCTCCAAAACAAGGAAAACATTTTATTTAGGGATGTGATTTTTATTTTTCAGGTAATTCACTCCCTCTTCCTCTCTCTCATCTAACACCAATAAAAAATGGACAAATATAATATTTTCTATATTGAAAACTAAATCAATCAAATATATTTAATTAATAATTTTCATACAAATAAGTTATAGGCAATTGAATTGCCTACAATTTATTTTCTTTTCATACAAATTCCATGCTCGCAATTAAGCGTACTCTAAGATTATCGTACGGAAAAAAGTCGTTGCTCCATGAAGGCATTTATGAGCCGAATATGGGCATTATGATGCATAAATATGTCTTAGCTATCTTAAGAAATGAGTCCACTTTCCATGAGCTAGGTTGCTAATGTAGGGAGATGCCACCACTTTTCCTTAAAGCTATAGCTAGTGGAGAAGCATAATCAAACCCTTTAATCACTTAGGATAGGCTGAGGAGTCCTCCGAAACACTATTCATCTAGGGTTTAACTTCAAAGTATCTCTTACAAATATTCCCACCCTCATGGTCAAGTGATACTCCCCTTCTTGGAGGGTTGAACACGAGATCTCCAATTTTGATACTAATTGATGTAGGGAGATGTATCTATTTTTCCCGAAAGTTACAGCTAGTGGGAGAGGTGAAATCAAATCCTTTATCATCTAAAATGAGGACCAGGGATCCACCCTAAGCACTATTCTTTTGGGCATTTATTTGGAAGTACCCCTTACGAACTAGGCCACACCCTTATGTTCAAGTCATGCTCTGCATCAGTTGCTCAAGGCCATCTTTGCCGTACTCAATGTTTTAAACTGAAATAATGTCTTATTTCTGAAAATTTATTTGCTAGTTACATGTGGGAGGGATCTGAAGATTTTTGGATGCTAACATTAGTGTTCAAAGGTTCATGCCAAGATGCTCATAGAGAATCGGTTATGCTTTGATAAGCTCCAAGTGAGGTGTTTGCCCTATCTTATCAGTAGCAAGTGCTTATAAGCAATTTTTACTGTTAATGAGTTACTCATGCTAATTACCAACTCAAGTTGAACTGTAGACGTTCCTTCTCCAAAACTACTTTAGTATCAATTAAATTACTAAGCAGATTATTTCGCCATTGAAGTGATCGTTAACTTCCTGCCATGTTTATTTTGCACATGGACCATTTTTGATAGGGCAATTTTGCAAGTTAATCAAAAAAAGTTTCTACCTTCTCTCGTCGACTATGATGCACCGACACAGACGTGTGTCGCAATTTTTAAAAAAAGTACAGACACGACACGTCATCGACACGTTGATTAAATTCTTCATTTATATAGCATAAATTTAGTTTTATAGTTGTTATTAATTTTTCTTCTTGAAATCTAAAAAAAAAAATGATTACGGTGGAGTGTTAGAGAAGTGTCGGTATCAACTCGTGTTCGACACGTGTCGGACACGGATACGCTACCCTAATTGAAGTGTTTGTACTACAGAGCTCGTTGACAAGGGAGTATGATAGGCCCCGAAGGAAGTGCACAAATATTTCCATTTAGTTAGTTAAAGTAGGGTTGGGGTATAGTGGGGGTTTAGTATAATAATTGTACGGGCATCTAACTATAAATAGCGGGTGGGGTGTTCATTTCATTTTAGGCAGAAATAGGGTATTACTAGAGGAGAGAGGCAGCCTCTTGAAAGCTGCCAACTATCTATAATTTTCTTTCATTCATTTTGCAAACACAATAGCTACAATATACAAATACATCTCTGGGATTTGGTCAGAGTACTTTTAAGTGCTTATAAACACTTGCTAAGCTCAAAAAATAAGCAATAAAAGTCTTCTCTAGAAAAATGTTATTTTACCTGGTGGTCCTGGCCATCTTTTTTCCTTGTCCAAAGTGCTCGTGATGCATTTAGTTCGCAATAAGCTTTGTGAGTTATAATTTATGAGGGGAATCCATTTATGAACACCCCTTTTTACACAATCCCAGGCTTACTCTTCAATGCCAGTCTTTGGACCTTGCTCAGTTTCATGTCTTGGCATGAAATTGCAATTTTTGGTTTTATGTTGGTAGAAAGCACAACTATTTTTTTGTTTTTGTCTTTTAAGGTTCATGTCTAATGTAAGTGCGTATTTCTGTATGGTAATCTCCATGTAAAATCTCAACCATTACTAATATAATCTCCCTCGTTAGGGATGAAATCTCCTATTTTAGGGTGCAATGTCCATCACTAATTTTACTTATTGCCATCTCTTAATTTCTTTATTAAAAAGAGATAAAACTAATGAAAACAAGTATCCAGTTAATCCAAAAAATAGAATTACATAACATTTGAAATTATCTGAGGATTATGTGTTTTAATATATAAGCATGGATTCAGAATGGATGCAATAGAGAGAGAAATTGGGGTGGGGGGTAGGGTGGGGGGGGAGTGAAAGAGGGAGGAAGGATATAATGCAGCATAATTCGACAGTATAGTTTTTTTACAATGCCTTCTTGTGGCATTTCACTTCTTGTATTCATCATATATTTGATGTTTGTCCATACTGCATATGATTAATAACCTCCTTCTTTGGGAACAAGGTTTTGTTTGTTTCTTCATTGTTATTTTGTTAATAACCCCTCCCCCAAGAAAGAACAAAGATTGGTTTATTATTGAATAAAATAGCTGGGTTGTTTTTCCATTGGCTGGGTCAAGATAATGTTGTTTTTTTGACTTATTTTGCACGAACGTGCACAATAATCTAATTCGTTAAGCTAGGCACAGTGAATGATTAGAAGACATATCTTCCTCGAGGTATAATACTCAATAAATAATATAAGCTTATTTATTTTAACTTTAGATTTTCACCTTTTTGGGTTTGTTATGAAAGACTTGTGAGAAGTTTGTGAAACCATATGGTAGGATAGCAAATTCACTGTGTTGATTGATATTATAGTTTTCTGTACAATGCATGTCAAACCTGTATAATACTTGATGCTTTTGCAGAGCAAATTTGAGTTCCAGTTGAGACTGCAAGAGTTCATAGAGTTGGTACGAGCCGAAAATAACCTGCGAGCTATAACATATGCCCAGAAGCATCTGTCACCTTGGGGAGCTACACATATGAAAGAATTGCAGCGAGTAATGGCAACACTTGCTTTCAGAAGTAATACTGAATGTGCTAAGTACAAGGTGAACACATTTCAACGATTTCATTACCCCTCCGACTTAAATTTTTCTACTGTGTGATCAATTGTACAGACTGTATCTGTAATTATTACAGTGTTACTTATTTTAGCATCAATCCTTGAGAACTTAATCTTGCACATTTGTTTGTCGTTGAAGAATTGCTTGCAGGCACAAAAATACTGGTTTTTGTTTGTAGTAGTCTTTTCAAGAGATTTATAGTGTTTCCATCCAAAAGCTACATGATGTAATTGTGAAAGCAATTTATGTCAAGGGTCAGTGGCGAGAATAATTGGCATGGTTTTATGTAGAAAATATTAGACTGATGGGATATTTTCAAAAGGATAATTTAGTACTATACCTGATATATAATTGGTTGATGAAATTTATGATGCAACCTGATATCTTCAAATTCTCTGAATAGTTGAGATTCTGTTAGGAATTCCTACAGTGCAATTGACAGACCAATTTTTTGAATTAATACGAATAATGTGTGTCTCCATTCCCCTGTTGGAACTGAGGATTTACCAAAAGGATATGCCGATCTTCATGTTTAGCTGATCTTCGTGATTATCTTCTTTCAGGTTTTATTTGAAGAAAAGCAATGGGATTACCTAGTCGACCAATTTAAGCAAGAGTTTTGCAGATTGTATGGAATGACTCTTGAGCCTTTGTTGAACATATACCTGCAAGCGGGCTTGTCAGCTCTAAAAACTCCGTATCCATACTTTGTGATTCTTCGCCTTATACCCATATACTACTAGATTTTCAAGTATTCCTATACTAAAATATCAGGAAATTTGGTTATTATGATGGCTTCTGCTATTTTTGTCAAAGATTCAGTTTTCAAAATAATGAGGATTCAAATAATCGAAGTGAATTCAATCTTTTACTACTATGGCAGCAGTCTTGTACGCCAATTTTATCTCCCTTTTTTTCCTTTTTTTTTTAAATCTTTTTAAATGAAGAGCATATTTGTCTAAACTTAAAAAGTTTACTTATGAATAACTTTTAATTGTAATAATTTTTTATTGGTCAAAGTTGGATAATAAGGTAAGATTTAACTTGCAATATAAGTAACCTTAAAAGACTTAAAATAAGGAAAGAATAAATTATCTTATAGTGTGTGTCTAAGCTTAAAAGATAAACACGCTCTAAGTGAAACAAAAAGTTACTTAGAAGTAACTTTTACTTTAATTTTAAGATTAGCCAAACATCATGTTGCTCTCTTCTGAATTATGTGCATAATGGTTCCATGTGTTTGATCGAGTAATTTCCATGTCTGTCTTTGTCCAATCTTTTACCTTGACATGATTCAGATTTTGTTTCGAAGATGATTGCACAAAGGAGGATCCTCTGTCACAGGAGAGCTTCCGCAAATTAGCGCAGCCACTACCATATTCAAAGCAGCATCATTCGAAACTTGTTTGTTACATAAGTAAAGAACTAATGGATACCGAGAATCCACCACTCGTCTTGCCCAATGGCTACGTCTACAGCACCAAGGTCTTCACTGTTCGGAATGCTAGGTTTTTTGTGAGCATGTTTGTCTACTAAATGTGGTTTCTATATGCAGGCTCTCGAAGACATGGCAAGGAAAAATAATGGTAAAATCACGTGCCCGCGAACTGGTCTGGTTTGCAACTTTACGGATGTTATCAAAGCATATATCTCTTAACTCTGTGATCGGCTGCTGATTGATTTTCGCTCGGTTGCCAACTGGTTTGTTGATTATATGTGTAGAATTGCTATGGCCTTTGGATAATTTCAAGCCAGGACTTGGCACCCAACATGTATATAAGCATAACATTACATCTGGATTGATTGTTATTCGAGCTAAAAACTAATAATCATTCAAATTGAAAGTGTTGATTCTCCATTTGCTAACTGTGAAAATCCATGGGAAAAGTGGAAGTGAAGTGGATAAGAAACTGTGTTAGGATTTAGGTATTCCTTGCTCGTACATTCGGTAGGTATTTCGATGAAAAATTGAGTAAATATGAATCTTTCTTGCCCTTTTCACCAATTCTCTGTGTGTCTCTCTCGTACGATCTTAAGACCAAATCTTAGGCTAACCAAACGTTTCAAATCCTAACCATTTAGGTGTATCTTGACTCGAATATTTTAGAACAGCCTATCATATCTCATTTCTCTCCCGTTCTCTTACCAATTTTAGGTATTATTGAAATGGTGCAGAATGAACGAACCATTATTGTAACTCCATCTAATTTTATTATTTGAACGGACAGTAATCGATGACACAATTGTCAATAAGAGTGTGTGATGAGTTTTATTTTTCATGAAAAATGTTATTTTTTTCAACAAAATTCTTACTTTTGAGGTGATTGATTGACAATTTTTTCCATTAACAATTTTTATATAAATAAGTTCTAGGCAATTGAAACGTCTAAAATTTATTTTTTTCCATACAAATTTTATACACACAGTCAAACACATCCTAAAAGACGCACACCATTTATCTAAATGAAGTTGTACTTATTTTAGGTTAGTAATGGTTACATGTGAGATTGCAGTGTTATCTATTATGATTAATGAAATTCAATAAAGTTACCTTAATTGAAAGAGTAATACTTTTTTAATCACCACCGATGTTAGACAATGGTCTAAGTGACAATTAAGAGGTAGTTATATGATTGAAATTATATTAAGGTATAGTTATTCGACCGAACAAAATTAAAGCATAGTTACGAAATTGATACTGTAGTGAACATGAATGAATTTTATCTCAAAATCAATGGTCATGCTCCCTACATTGATGAATAGATTTTGTGAAAAGTAATTTTTAGGAAAAAATGTTATATGTCTACGTGTAAAATTATTTTATTGAATTTAAAATAAAATTATGAAAATAAATTTTAAGGAATCAGTACAAAATAGACCCTTAACAAAGTAGGGATCTGGGTGCCAGTGTGGGACCCTATTGTCAAAAGATTGAAGTTTGGGATCCAATTGTAAATAGTTTCAAAGGTTCAGGACCTATCTGGAAATTTTCCCTATTCAGAAATTTTATGGGTTTTTTTCTTTCTCACCTCTCCTTTTACTGCAGTTCAGAGTTTCGCTTCTCTCATATCTCATCAAAAATCAAAACCCTAATCGATAACCCATGGGAGAATCTCTCCAGTGCGACTGAGCTACTCCTGGTTGTCAATTTCTCTCCAAATCCGGCCAAGGATTTTGATTTCTTTCTTCTCCGACTTATTGTATTTTCAATCGATCAGGTTAAAACACCAAATGTATCTATTTAATATATTATGCTACATGAACTTTTTTATGGGTAAACATCTTTTTTTTTTTGGGTAATTCATGATTTAAGATGTTTCTGCAGGCTTGGATCTTAATTATTCATTTAATGAAAAAATACCATCATGTCCTTCTCCTTTTAATTTTCGGGAAAGAGTTCCAACATTGTTGTGACTGTAAAACTCGTCAATAAAACTGAAGTCTCTATCGTTGTCGATTTTCAATACGCAGACTTGTAGTCGTTGTTGAAATATTCGAGACACCATCCGAATGGGTAGCCACGAGGCATTGAGTGTCGATCCATTTAAACGGTACTTTATTAAACAGCTATGTGATTGAAGCTTTATTTTGATTTTCATTTTAGCACATTTGTTTCTAAGTTGTCTTGTACATTGTTAATTGGAATTTTATTTTTTCGTTTCTGAAAAATAAACAAAAGATTGGTCAAACTTGCGGGAAGGGCATTTTATGACGATATAACTACAAAAGGTGATAAACAGCCCAAGACTGGAAGAAGTGACAATAGAGGAATTGCAGTCGTTGTTCTTGATGCTCTCACTAGGTAATTATCGTTTCTCAAAACTTCTTTGACAGTACTATTCTCAAGTAAAATTTTGATGTAATATGTATTTCCCCTATAATTTAGTTTTCCACTATTTGCAGGACACTTGGATGACACAATATTAACTTTTAAATGTCTTTTTCTGATCTGATGATAGAAGGGATCTCTATATGTTGTTTTATATTATGAATGTATGTTGTATGCACAACAATAACAGATTAAACTTATTTCAAATAAACTCGGGATGGGCTGCACTAATACTTTTTGCCACTCACTCTGCATGCATGGATAGATATGTTATTTATTTGAAGTGTCTCTATATGCTGAGAGATCAATAGATAGATTGTTTATTTCCAGGGTAGTTACAGTCGAATTTCTTCATTCTAGTTATCTATCTTATTTTTGGCTCTTTATGTATGGGTGGCATGTGTGGAACATGTGTTATTTATCTATTATAACCCATAAAGCTCTAAATTATGTTCTATTTTAGACGTCAGTGGGTAAGGGAAGAAGATTTGGCTAAGGACTTGAAGCTACACTCAAAGCAACTTCGTCGGACTTTGAGATTCTTTGAAGAAGAAAAACTGGTCACTAGGGATCACAGGAAGGAGGTCTGTTTTGAGGGTTCAGTGATAAGGCCCAAATCCCTTTGTCCCCCTTTCAATATTTTATTGGCCTCTAGTTTGGTTTTTGTTTTTGTTTATCCTTAACTATCTTCTAGTGTCTGCTAATCCTATTTAGCCCCTATTTGGTTTGAATTAAAATCAAATTAAAATCACGAGTCAAAAGTCAACAATTAATTTTAATCACAAATTTCATCAACTTTTATCAAAATCTAATTTAACCTACACCAATCAGGGGCTTATAAACTTTTGATGATTTTCTAAGTTATTTTGCATTGTATTAGCATTTAGAAATTGTATTTTGCAACAACAATTTGTTTTTTGGGTTTTCAACATGTCATGTTGTTTGGTAGACTTGATCTTTTGTTTTAAACTTAAGGCCCGCATGAAATTATGCATGGAGAGTCCAAACACGCATTTGTATTCCAACACAACCTAAAGGGTAAAAAGCACTAAAGGTTACCCAAGTTTGAGCAAAAACTCATTAAAAACTCATTTGAGTCGGTGGACCTTTTTTTTGTTCCAAACTCGCTTCAATTTGGTTACTGATGATAATTTTGCAACAAAATTTAGCTGCCTTTCCTCTTTGGTAAATGACTTTCTTTCGTATGCTGTGCAGATGTTAATAAGGGCTCATTAGTTGCCCAATTGTGCTATAATCACGTGTTTTGGCTTGTAAAAGTTGCACTTACATACCATGCTATATTGCATTTTAAAAGCACAAATTTTATATTAAAACTGCAAGTTTGCATCGCTTTTCAACCAATGTTGCAAACTAATAACACGAGTAACCCACACAAGAAAATCCTTCTGCCATGTAGAAAAGAAACGAAATCTTGTGATGGAATCTTTATTGGTGACCAGATTGAAATGAAGTTGAAACTTCAGTGATGAGTTTGGAACAAAAAAGTTTGAGTGACTAAAATGAACTTTGCTCAAAGTTGGGTTACCTCCATTCTTTCTCCCTAACCTTAATGATGTTTGGCAGTCCAGTTCAGATATGTTACTATTTGAGCCATGCAAACGTGAAATATCGCATTCTAAAATCGAACTTGGATCTACTTTTGTTGCAAACCTGAACAGTCATTCCTTATTTATGTTATATGTTACCCCACATTTTAGGTATGCTTTCAGGTTTAATTTATGTGCTAGCTGCACTTGATACCCTTGAACAATTACAGCAAAAACATTTGCTATTAAATATTTTCTAAGGTATAATTAGAAGTGAAGGATTTAATGAAAAAATTTCGCATTAAGTATCTTCACATTCATTTCTAAGAAAAACCCAAAATTGATTCTTAAAACGCCAGTTGTCTAGATTCGGTAGTTTCAAAATCAATTTCTCTTGACATACTACCAAGTTTTCACTTCATTTTCTCGAAACTCGTCAATTTTATTTGCAAATTCAATGGTTTTTTGGCGATCATTCTTAGTTGTGTGCTGCATTGAAGTACTTGCTCTGTAGTCAGCTTTAGCCATTTGTTGTCTGTTATGTTGTTTCTGATATTGCCTAATTGATATTGTTGTAGACTGCAAAAGGTGCAAAAATATACAGTGCTGCCGTAGCTGCCACGGGAGATGGTCAACCAGGTGGAAGAGAAGGAGAGGAAAAACTTAAGTTGCATACTCATTCATATTGTTGCCTAGACTATGCACAGGTTTGTAGCTCTGCTCCCTCCTCCTGCTTGCTGTACAAAAGAAATATATCCCAGGTTCAAAGGAACGAGTTGAGCAAACAAAAGTCCAATTCAACCTCAATTTCTAATTAACCCATGAATGACAGGTTACTGTTAATAAGCTGAAATACTGCCATCTGGATAGTGTTTGCATAATTGAAATAAGTCAATTCAGTGCTTTAGAAAAGAAATGAGTTGCTGACATTTACTTTATGGAGAAGTGAAGCTAGGACCCAAGAGTTTCTCTGCTACAAAGTTATTCCTGAATCTTGATGAATTCTCAGCAATTAGGAGTCTTATCAAGCACCAGTATAGTTCCTCAAGTCCACTTTATGTTATTATTTTGAATGACTAAAGAAAAAAATAAAAATAAAAACTAAATTAAAAGAAGAAACGAGAGAATAAAGCTGAAGGAATCATCAGGAGAAATAAAGATTAAAAACACAAAGAGAGTGGGAGATAGGAGAGTGGAAAGAGAGGTGGAAGACAGAAGACCTGAGAAATGAATGGCGTAGGAGATAGAAGACAGAACAAGATTAATTGGCTATTAAGTAATGGCTGCCAAGGTTCAAAATGCTCTTTTGAGGTAATGTTTGACTGTTGTGCATTTTCCAACACTTGCAATCTCGCTTCAACTTGGATAGCAACACGCTGCAACAATAGATGAAATCTGGGCCCTGGGGGCTGGAGGGTATAAATAAGACACAATTGCTTCATGTGTTAAAGCATCCATCTCAAATCATTTTGCATTGAGTGTGGTAGAGTAGTTTCCTTGATTCATGTACTAGTCTGAAAGTTTGATATTTTATTGATGTTTTGAGCTCTTATCAACTGAAATCCTTAATTTATGTCACATTGGAAAATTCAGTTGCATACCTGTTCCTTCTGGTGAAATTTTTTCTTTGTTAGTTGGCTTAATGTGGCTTACTGTTTACATTTCATGAAATAGGTGGGTATTGAATGTGATAGGTTAATTTCTGTTCTCAGGTTTTGAATAGTTCATTCTTATTTAGTTATCATTATCTACGATTCTTAACAATTTGCGTACTGTTGATATTTGCTTGAAAGTTGTTAGATGAATCTAGATTTACTGTCACTCTATGAATGAATTTGAAAGTAGAGAAACTTTTTGCAGATATATGATGTGGTAAGGTACAGATTACACCGCATGAAGAAAAAGCTAAAGGATGAACTAGAAAGCAAGAACACCGTTCAGGAGTACATATGCCCCAATTGCAGTAAAAGGTATCTGTTTTTGCTACTGGCATGTCTTCTCTTTGAGTCCTCTTTTTATTTATTTCATAATTGATTGGAAACGGAAGTCCAGATACACTGCGCTGGATGCGCTTCGGTTGATTTCCCCGCACGATGAATACTTCCACTGTGAGAGTTGCGATGGGGTACTTGTGGCTGAAGCTGACAAACTAGCTGCCCAAGAACTGGGAGATGGAGATGACAATGCTAGGAGACGGCGCCATGAAAAGTTGAAAGATATGCTACAAACAATGGAGGTTTGTCCTCTTTTGAGTCCATATTTGTTCCTGGTTTGGTACGTTACAACCATCTTTGCTTATACACTGAAAGGGAGATTGCCCTGCCTTAATTTTTATTGTCTAGATCAAAATTATGAGAGTTTTATTTTTCTCGATTTTTTTTTTTGTGTGGTGTGGGCTTTGGTGTTTATTTAAATTATAGTAGTATGAGAAAGAGCGTTAAGTGGAAACCAAGAAGCGAGTGAGCAGCAAGTTTTTAGATCTTCTAGGCATTTGTTTTACCTAGAAATACACACATATATAAGTACAACTAAGATGCGTCATATTTAAACTTTAGGAGCCATGAATTTTTGTTAATCTGATATTTTCTTTGTTACAAAGAGATAACAGTCCTGGCCTTCTTTTGGTGTATTTTGATAATTTTTGTCGGTAAACCACCTACATCCTCTGGAAATATATCACAGATCTGTGTTTGGTTTCCTCGCGTTGAGGAGTTTAGGGAAGGAATCTTTTTCCCAGCCAGCCATGTGAAGTTTGGGGATTGCATTGCTGGCCAATTTTTATGGTCATTCTCATCAAAATTTTTCATATATACTATTTTATGTTCTTTTTAGTTTCTTACCCAGAGGAAGATGGAGATAAAATAAAATCGAGATGAAATGGGCTTTTCTGACCGTTTCATTTGGTGAAAATCTTAACATATTTATCAAAAGAATTTTTCTAGTTACTAAAATTTATTGTATACCTGAATAGAACTATTCTCTTCTGCTAGGCAATTTTTTTCTTCATCAAAAACTCATGTTTTTCCATGATTTTGTTTTTCTTCGCCTCATTTTCATTTGGAATAATTGCTGCCACGGTTTCAAACCTTTCAAATCTTTGCAACTTTTGTTCTAACCTTTTATTTGTTGTACCTGTGGTCCCAAACCTTTCAATTGTGCGCCTGGGGAGGACAAATAGATGGATTCTGCCTAAATCGTCATGAGTTGAACAGGAAAATTGACTTTAATCACATCTTGACGAAATTTAAAATGGTAAAATGGTAACTTTACAATTTTTCGCATAAAAAATAAAAAACCAACTGAAAAAATAGAAAATAAATTAAAGAAGAATACTTCACCTTCTTCCTTACGCACCCTACCCCCACCAACCCACCCCAATCCACCAAAACCAAAATCCAACCCACCTATCACCACCGCAAACCGTCGCAACCTCCCAATCCCTATACCCCTCCTTCCTAAATCAATTGTCTTAAAAAACTTAAAACAAACAACTGAATGCTCTTAGTAAAAAAGAAAATTTTCTTTTGAAACCAAACCAAAAGACAAATTATTTCGTCATTTCGTCATCAATATTTTGGAGCTGAAAACACATATACACTATCAGACTGCACTAAATATTTATCTCTGCATCAAAGTTTTTCAAAAAATCAGCTGGACCATGAAAGCACAACTATCTTGTAGAACTCAAAATAGATTGATAGTAGTAGAAAAAATTAGTAAAATCTGAAACCCATAGCCCATAATACATAGGTGAAGGAGAAGTGGCAAGAAAAATCCAGGGCTTGCTGAAGGCAGTGGTTTACAGACAGAGGATTGTAAAACTCGTAGGAAATTAGAGCTAAAGAAAGTGGGACCGCTTTTCTTGTTGGAGTATGCTATAATCAAATTTCGTGCTTAGTTAGCACTATAAGTATGTGAATTGGATAGTAATTTTTTATGAATATTTGATTGGCATGCTTTTGAGGCAAATGGCTTTGTGCCATGGATGGGTTATTATTGTGTCGATTATGTACTGGAGGTGAAAGCGTAGGAAAAGCTTTTCTTGTGGTAATTTTTCTAGCCCTATTTGGATTAGGATGTGTTATAAGTAATAAATGCCCTTTTTTGGTGGCGGTGGCAGCTTGTGGTGGGTGGGGCGGGGTAAGGTTGGGGAAAGAGATAATAATCATTTTTAATTTTTTTCGCCTTTTTTGGTTTTTATTTAATTATTTTATGTGGAAAATTGTGAGATTATCATTTACTCTTTTAAATTTGGTCAAGATGTGGACAAAGTCAATTCTCTGGTCAACTGATGGCGATTTGGACGGAATCCATCCATTTGCCGTCCAGTCGCACACACTTGAATTAAAAGGTTTGAGACCAAGGGTGCAATAAATGAAAGATCAGGGAAAAGCTATAAAGATTTGAAAGATTTGGGACCGTGACTGCAATGATCCTTTTATATTTTATAAAAACAAAATGGTTGCAATCATTTTTACTTAGATACAAGTCAATCTTCAGTAGCCTACAAGGTGGAGGATGATAAATTTCCTAGTTACAACAATTGTGATCATAGCTCTTTTGCAAAAAGAGCAACGTGACTCGTCACACTGGAGGCACATAACATGAACATCGAGCAATAAAGCCTTGTAGTTTATTAAAAGGGAGTCATTAGTTAATCTTTTCAAGATTGAAAGTCGTTCAAATCTCATCACACCTTGGTCTTCTTTTGTTAAACCTCCCAAAAAGCAAGTATGGACAAAGTGCGTTCGAGAAACAAATGCGAACTTGAAGAGCATTTGATTGGAATGGCCTAGTTTTCAGATGAAAGAACTCAAAGGTAGTTTGTGAAGAATTTAGGATCGAACAAGATGAGAAAATGGTTGCAACACTATTATATATCAATATTATTAAGAATCCCTACTTAAAATTTTTGGAAAAGGGGTAATCTCTTTTTGGATACATTGGAAATTTTCTCCTACCCACAAGCTAAGGGAATGACAACTAGGTGGCCGATACATCTTGTGTGGACCAAAATAACTGATCCACAAGAACAATGCAATGTAAAAGCCTAACAGAACATTTTATGAGAGGGAGATGTAGACCAAAATTAACATGGCTTAGCAGTATGCAAATTGCAATGTCTTATACCTTATGAAGATTATGTATCCCAACAAATGAAGACCATGTTGGAGTAAATTTATGTATGTAGCTTGGTCATATCAAATCAGTTGAACTAGTGCTCTATTATGAAGATGGAGTGTAGGTCAGCACCTGAATGTCCTTTTGATGATAAAGTGAGGATAGTTCATCCTGTGAGAGGATGAACAAATGGGAACCATGGAATGGCTAGTCTATTTACAATGAGCGGAATTCTCGGTTTCATGCTCTAGTTCTTCAATAGTGCGCATGTGATAATGACCTAGTGCAGCCAAATGGATTCGGGAGATTCCTTCTTGCTTATTACATCTGCTATTCTGAACTTGTCACGAATGCTGTTTTAAACTATCTGAGACACAACCAGCTTCTTTAGACATTACTAATATGAACATCTGTTTGCGGTAATTCGTTCACTAAGTTGTACAATTTTTCAATTGATAGTAGAAAACCATTTCAATCTCCTCTATTTTTTCAAATGCATTGTCTGGATTTTGTGTCTTCCATGCCTTTTTCCTTGAATCAAATTTTTACAGGAACAACTGAAACCATTGATGGATCAACTTGGAAGAGTGAAGGACTTGACTGTACCTGAATTTGGAAGCCTTCAAGCTTGGGAACTTCAGAATGCTGCTGGTCGAGCAGCAAATGGAGATCATGAGAATGATCCTTCTAAATCTTCACAGGGCTTTGGATTTGGTGGAACGCCTATGCCCTATATTGGAGAGACAAAGGTGACTAGCTCCTCAGCCTTTTCCCCTTTTACTTAAAAGATTACCAATTTCTAATATTACTCTTGTTTTTTTTTTTTACACTTACTTAGGCTAAGTGGGGAGTCGAAAATGGAGCATGGGTTACATATTTTGATGTCCGTGTCAGGCCCACTAATCATAATATCTAATTAAAGAAAGTCTAATAGAAACACACAAAATAACTTCCGTATAACCTAGAGGCATGGAAACATATAACCCATATTTCCCAAACTATGTTAGATTTATAATGAAAGTAACTTTTTGATCATAAATAACTCTAGAATGTATGTGAACTTCAACATGACAACAATAGTTTACATCATTATAAGTTCACGGTCCAAGTATACAACCCAAAACGTGATTCTCAAACCATAACTGTTAGCTTCCAAATCATAGCCTCAACATGTTTACTTTAATGTATCCAGAGCTTCAAACCTTAGGAGTTCTTGACAATCGACCATGAGACTATGGAATAACTTATCTTCGATGCTCATAATGCAAAGCTAAAGGCTCCATAAGTAGAAATTGCACAGGAAATGAATATGAATTTGACTATCGTAGAGTACATATCACGGGATCATTAAAAAAAAAAAAATTCTTCCTTTTATGGAAGATAATATAAGCATCTATATGGTTGAAATCTTTGTCTTGGAATCATTTTCTTGCTCCTCTTCACCATTGCTATGCTTATGCATAGCCTTAACTATTATAATGGCCAACATCATTACATAACATGTTGTACCCAAGATTGCCTTTGGTCATCTTGCTTCCTCATCTCTCGTGATATCCCTGAGGAGTTATCCCTCACCTTACTGTTCTAATTTATTGATCGTCATTTATGCCTTCAGCGTCATAGCAAAAGGGTGAAAATCATTTCTCATAGAACTCATGTTTTGTTGTTCGAAACATCATTGTACATGCTAGGATTTTTCATGTGCAATTACATTAGAATGTAATTGAATAAGTACTATAGCTGGTTTTCTATATTATAGCTGGTTTTCTATTGAAAGTTTAGGGCACCAGACATTCGCCTAAGAATATCATTGGTTACTGTCAAATTTAGGGTGAGGGAAGTAGTTTGTGCTACTTTATTGTCTAATCGTGTATTTCTTGTAAAGTAGTTTTTTAGGGCACCAGTCTTTGAATTTTGATATACATAATCACTGTAATGTATTTATCTGCATGAATATGTCAAAGCAAGCTTGCTATGTTAAATTTGGATTTTCCTGCAAAAGTCCAAGAGAAATATGTTTCTGACGTGTCTGAATTAAGTTAGTCTGATTATGTCATGTCTTGAGGTTTAGGAGAGTCTTATTGGTACTATTATTGGGTTATGACGGCTGATCCCCTGAAATCAAAAAGCAATAACTTGAAGCATGAAAGTGTTTTTGGATGCAAAAAAATTAAAAATAATAATTAGCTGAAAGGTATTATGCTTGAGCCAGAGGTTTTGATGGAATTATTATCACTACTGTATATGTTTCACCTTTTCTAATCTATGGATGGTTTAAATAGCGCGTTTGATTTGTTTTCTTTTGAAATAAGGATGACATGGATTTGTATTACATTTTTTTAATTGTTCTGGGCAGTTTCTTATTAGAGGACTACTCATAGTTATGATGGAAGCATTTTATCATACTAGTCAGAGTTGAATGTGCGTTGCACGTTATTTTGAAATGTTTTATAATTGTTGTAAAAGTAATATTCGACCATTCATTTAGCCTTTTGATCTAAATATGAGAAAAATGCAAGTTGTTGAAAATAAATGTTAATTATTATACATGCATGTAAATAGTGAAATGCATACTTGAATGATAGTATTAGAATTACAACTAAATGCATAAATGAAGATAAATGATAAATACGATACATGAATTAACATGAATGTTAATTAATTTAGAATTAATAACAAAAAATATATAGGTGATAATATATGTTAAATCATTTATACTAAATGAATATAATTTAATTTTGAATTAAGTGAATCTGAACGTGAATAATGAACTGCATTATTGACTGTGAAATTTTAATTAATATAAATTAAATGAATGTGAATGTTAATTAATTGAGAATTAATAACAAGGACATGGACGTGAATGTAAATGTGAAATTCTAATTAATATTAATTAAATGAATGTGAGTGTTAATTAATTAAGAATTAATAACAGGGAATACATGCACGAACAAGGATTTCGTAGTATTTATTACAATTTGTAAATTAAATATATATTGAAAAATGAAAAGTAAGTTATTATTGAAATAATTGAATTGTAGTAGGGTTATAATCGTCTAAAAAAATGATTTCCACTTGACGTGATATTTAATATATTATAGATGTGTGATTATAAGAAACTATTATTGACATGAAAGAAATTCAGATGGTGAACACCCAAAACTTGTTTTGGCAGGTTGAAGTTGCTTTCTCCGGTATTGATGGAAAAGGAGAGAACATTAAATCGGAGAATGGAAATGCACCTATGAAAGTTTTGCCTCCTTGGATGATAAGGAAAGGAATGAAACTTACAGATGAGCAGCGTGGAGAGACCCAGCAAGAGGCAAAGATGGGTGGTGGTTCAACAGCTGTAGAATCATCCGATGATAAAAAACCTACAGATGAAAAAGATGATGTGAAGAATATACAGGTATGTTTAGATTTACAAACTTGTTATTTTTCTTTTCCTCTCAGTTTTCTTATATACTTCATATACTTCATATAACCTTATATTCTCTATTTCGATAAATTAAAAAATAAGTAAAGATTTTTATGATTATAATGTTCTTGAAATCTTATTTGAGATTTTCTGTATGTTGTAGGATGAATATGTTAAAGCTTATTATGCTGCTTTACTTATGCGGCAACATGAACAAGAAGCACATGATGACAACCAACAGCAAATGTCAAATGCAACCACCTCTAATGGGGTTTCCATCCCCACTGAGCGCCAAGTTGGCATGAAGTCGAAGCGCGGGGACGAGTATGATGGAGATGATGTTGAATGGGATGAGGAACCTCCTGCAGGTATTATCAACATGCATTTAACTTTATTTTTTAGCGGTCCATTGGGAATAATTATTTTGCCTTCAAGGTTCCTATTTTGACTTATTTTACACATTTTTTGGACTTTGAAGCTGTCGGTGACCAGAATGCTTTGACACACAAAACACAATAAAACTAGATACAAGTCTCTAAAATTCAAGTTTTTAAAATATCTCACTGTCTAGCTGGTGTAGATATCCCAGTTGTGTCGTATCTGAAATTAAATAAAACACTTGTTGCAGTGAGGCAAAATATTATTAGTAGTTTTGTGTTATATGATTCACTATACTGGATTTTTACAAAATACTCCTCCGTGCATGAAGTTTGGCTTGCTCATTTTGGTGACAACAAATATGCGGCATGGAAGAATTTTTTTATTATGTTCTTTATTCTACTGCTTGTTTTATTGCTTTTTATTGTTTTTCCTTGGCACTTGGCTTCGGGTATATTCGTACTTTATCCTCTTGAAAGATAACTTACAATCTTGTCTTGTAGATACTTTATTCAACTTATTGGTTTATTATTTTAATTTTGGTTTAACTTTGTTTAACAGATCTAATGTGTACGCTTTATTTCAGGTAACCTGGCCAATAATTTCAAAGTGCACGACTTAAATGTAGAAGCAGAAGCTTCAGACGGGGATGAGGACGAGGATGACATTGACTGGGAGGAAGGTTGAAGGATTCACTTGGGCACATGGTTCCAAATATATGTGCCAGGTTTTGCATTATTAATCATATTTTATACTGTAAAAATTTATCAAAGTTAGGGGTGTTTGATGCACATTTTTGAGAAAAGAATGCATTTTATGATGTGATGCGATAAAAAATGTGGTTAAAAAATAAGGAAAATTTTTGGATTTACGTGTAATATTATTTTATTGAAGAATGTGTTGTTGAAAATGAGTTTTGAAAGAATGAATTTTAAGAAGAATGTGGATCATACATTTGGCACTATTTATGGTGGGGTTGTGTATTCGATGCCCGTAATCAATATACTATTTTTTAAGAGTTTTGACTTGATCAATTGACTATTCTTAGACGTCAAATTACGACTTTCCCTAGAAATTATCATCTCCAGTTTGTTCAAGTCAAGTCCAAATTACAAAAATTAGGCCACGAGAGGAAATTCTTATAGCGAAGGAATCTTCTGAAGATTTACTAGGTTTATGGTCGGATGGGGAAATATAATTTAATATAGATTTAATTCCTGGAACCATTCCATAAATTAGTTAATCGAAATAGATAAATAGTTTATGGTTAAATCCAAAGAAAAAAAAAAAGGACACAAAAGTAAGTATAAACAAAGTAAGTAATTTAATTTTATTGATAACATTAAATGGAGGTGGCTAGATAGTTCTATCTTTCAAAAAAACATTTGGACACAAAAGGGATGATCCAGTAGCTTGTTAGATTTGTTGTCTGTTCTTACCATCTTAAAGACTGAGGAAGTAAGGAAAAATATAATAATTTCAGCTCCAAATCAGCCAATGGGAGCAAGGCATTATTTATAGCCTAATTTTCAGACATTCCAACCCCACTGCATACATAATTAAGGAAGAAGCTGAAATAAAAGGGAAAGAGGCCAAAAAGGCAGTTGAACTCTAGATTCTGGTAAGAATCTTCCATATATAAATGTTCTTTATTGATTTCAGCAGCCTAATCTAATTCAGAACACGTGTGATATGAAAAGGAAAGAAAAATTTATGAATTGAATGAAACCAACTTAGGATAATACAGTTCACAACTTTCTATTGGGACAAATCAATCTACCTTTTTAGAATTGGTGTATCTACTTTTAGATCAAAATATGGTACTAGTGTACCTAGTTCCTCCCTCTCTAGCAACAATTATCTGAAGATTTTAAGTAGAAATTAGACCGTTATATAGCCACGTGGGTCCTATTGTAGCAGCAATATTTGACTAAAAAATTACCAAATAGTTAAAATGGACGGTTGAAAAGATCTATGTGCCCCTTTGTTTTTTCAATCCTCGCTAAATTAGGCATTTATGGGATTTCCCATTCAAAAGAAGACGGCGCTTTATTGAGTGGGGCCCACTTACTGTGTATGACGTTCTAATTTATGCTAAAAATCTGATAGAATCCGTCCTAGACGGTCGCTTATGTTTAAAAGTTTAATCACTTGTTCATAAACTGCAGAAATCAGAAACTAGATATATTAACACCTTGGTGATCTGATCACCTCAAATTACAAAGTTATTGATGTATTAAACCACTATATGTTGTGATATTATACAAGAATCAATTGTAGACATCAAGGTTCTTCAAAACACTTATGCTTGATTATAAAGTGCCTTAAGGTAACATATAAAATGCTATGTGATTAATGACGTTTTCCTTTGGGTTATTTTAATATCTTGCAGAAACTAGAAATGATACAAGGCTAATGTCATGTTTCCATGTAAATGTACAGTGCGATTGTTAAAAGCATATATATAATTGAGTATGAGAATTATGATGTTGAATTTATGTGTTGATAACAATATTTTATTGTATCTATTGTAAAGTTTACTTTTTAAATATTTAAATTATTTACAAAAACACTATACTTTGTAGTTAATAATGTATTAAATTCTCTCAAAAAATTGCAAGTTGTAGCCTAAATGTAGGATCAAAATGCTTTTGAGTATCGACGTGTATGGCTTACTTACTTATCTTGAAAGTAAATTTGAACTTAGTACAGAGTAACTTTTGATTACTGTTGACGAGGTAAAATGTGTTAGGCTGGACATCAATCCAAAATGAGCGAGTCGAAAAATGAAAAATTATATTTCCCATCGACTTGTATCATGCAATTGCATGGTTATAGCCATTGCGATCACATGGCAAAAGAACACTAAGCTAAATCTCTAAATCAAAGAATTTGGAGTTGATAGGTGAGGTTTTTAAGATCAGTTTGATTTCTTACGGAGGGGCGTGGGAATGGCGTAGGAGGGGGTGGGGGTGTTGGGTGTTGGAAAAGATAACTTTATTATTATTATTATTATTATTATTATTATTATTTTTAAATATGTTTTTTATTCTTTTAGTTAGACTCATTTGCATATTTTGAAGATATGAAATTTTTCCTGCAATTGTTTCTTAGTTTTTCTTTCTTTTTATTTTATTATAAAGGAGGATAAATTTCTCATTTTACAAGGTTTTATAGAGAGAATTGACAAAAATGTTGTATTCAACAAAGTTTGGATGATTTAGGAGGGTTTCACGCCAAAATTAAAGGTTATGGTGTTTCGTGACAAAATAAAAGGTTGGGGGTATGTGCCAAAATGTAAGGCGTGCATTGCACAGAATAAGTAACTTTAGGGAGGTATTGTGCCAAAATGAAAGGTTATGGTGTATTGTGCAAAACAAGTAACATTACGGAGATATTGCGCCAATTACATTTGTATTATTTTTCATCTTTACCGTTTTTCATGCTTAATCAAACGGAATTGGACGATATAGGGATCTTTTGCACGAGAAAGGTCATCAAGGGAATATTTCACTAAAATGAAAGGATGCGAGGTATTCTGCAATAAAGGCAAATGTCGAAGGATTTTGAACTAATTACCCTTCTAAATATATCACTTTAGTCTAGATGAAACTCCAAAGAAGTCCCAATATTAGCTGGGGCAACTTATCCAAGACTCCAAACTAATTTATACTTTGAACCATCACAATAATAACATTTGAACAAAATATGTTCTCATAAGTTTATCGTAACGACTTCTCAATTTTACGAAATATCTTACAACTCATAAATCCAAACTCATCAAGTGCTTGTTTATTTAGATAAAAAAAGTTGATAAAAATTTAAATCAAAGTCAACAGTTAATTTAAAATTCAAGTATCGGATAACTTTTATTGTGTTTGATGTATATTATTGAGGAAATAATGTATTTTAAATGGTGATATGATGAGAAATATGTGGTTAAAAAGTAAAAAAAAAGTTATTGATGTGATGAAAAATATTATTTTATTCAAAAATATGTGGTTGGAAATGAGTTTTGAAAAAAATGTATTTTTAAAAAATGTGTGTCAAACGTGGGGTAACTTTTAAAATTTATATTTCATCAATTTTATAAAAAATTACTAAAAATTTAATTTTCAACAAAATCAAACAGGCGCCTAATATTAGAAAAATCATTCAAAAAATTAGTAAAAATAAATAAATAAATAAAATGGAAAAGCTTGAAAACAAATTCAAAATAATATATTATTTTTCCTTGGTTATACCATCAAAATTCTTTACCTCCATTTTCTCTACCCGCCACCGCCAACCATCCAAACCCGCGACCCACCCGAAAACGGGTCGAAACCTGCAAATCCCTTTCTCTCTCAACATATTCATATACCCAAATTTATATATGCAGATATGTACACCATGTGTAAATTTATATAGCTAGTTTGTATAATTGTACCTTTAAATCGGTCTCTCAATTCTTCGTTCATTTACTAATATCTTTGTTTTACCCTGTCGACGCCTATGTTTTTCGTTTATCCTTGTCTTTTTCTTTTTGGTTTCATTTAATTTCTGCTATTGTTTTGGTTCGTGAAAAGGAGCTGCTTCTGCTGGATAACTGTAATTGGGTTTGGAAGGTTCGTGCTTTTTAACGCTAAACTAGTTAGGGTTTCGATTTTATTGCATTATTTATAGGAGAATGATTATTTGGAATTTACATTTTATGTTGTAAATGATAGTTTTTTATTGGGTTTTGCATAATTAGAATGTCAATGAGGTGAAGATGAATCAAGGAGAAACTGCTGAAACCATCCCCACACTGCATCCCAAGTCGGTAGAGGTAATTACTTCTATTCTCCCGCTATATACGTTCGAATACAGTTTTTTTCTGGTTATGATTTTGTGCAAAAGAGAAAAGAGTTGCAGTTAAGCATGGTAATGATTTTAATGCACATGACAATAAATGCTTGATTCTTGAATGCTTCAATTGCTTGCAACTTTGCTTGTGATGTTTGATGCTGATCAGTATATTTAAATTAGGTTTCTTTATTTGGAAGAGAAGGATGTGTTCTATAAGGAGTTGACAGGTCATGGTGTATGCACCTTCTTTCGCTTTGTATACATGAGGTGGTTAAGATTAGATAGCAATAAAGTCAGAACAGATTTAGAAAGATTTTATAGATTTCACTGATTCATGGGGATACTTATTTAGTAAGATTTGAAGGTTTCTAGCATTGTCAGTGGGTTCCCGTTTCTCTTTTTCCAGGTTTACCCATTTTTTTGGGATTACTACACATGTAAATCTCTACTTCTGTTTGACATCTGTATGGTAAACGCATATTGTTTTTGATAGTACTAGTTGAAACCTTTGAGGGATCTTCCTTTTAATTTTATTACTATTGCCTTTTCACTCTCTCTGTATTGTACACATGCACATGCACAAGATACAAACAATTGATGTAGGAAATGATCAGGAAATCTCTCATTAAACCTCCTACAAAGAATTTTTGTGATTGGATTTGATATAGATTATGTGGATAATAAGTTTGCTAAGGGGTTAAGGATGATTTTCCCAGGATAGGAAGATATTTATGGAATTTTAGGCTGTTGTGGTTGCTGGAAAACTGTTCTAGGAACAGTAAGTTTTAGAAGATTCTTCTGTTTTTATGTTTATCATTTCAAAAGGGGACATGCTTAAAGGCTTTGGTTTAATGACTAGACAAAAGATATAGTGCTGAATCTGTGAGAAAAAAAGGATCCTCACAAGTGGAAAAGCTGACGAATTTATTGATTTTTCATAATTATCAACTTCATCGAAAGATAAAGAATTACACGAGTATAGACTCTCAAGGAGAAAGGATCAGGTGTCCTAGATAGGAAACATAGAGACCTGGAGTCTTTGACTACTAAGGTTATTTTAGATGAATTTATGACTCTCTCTAAACAATTAAACAACATAATCAAAATTAGGATAGGACCCATGCGCTCTCTCTCTATATATATGTCCATCTCCAACATTTATTAAAAGGTCCAACATAAAATTAACTCCAAAACATAACAATAATAATAAAATCCCAATATCCTTTCAACATAATGTATCAAAATATCATTCTAAATATGCCAAAAATTGTGGGAAATTCAATTGTAGAATTCTAGATGTATTTTCCAATTGTAGAATTCTAGATGTGACCTCATTTTTGTGAATACGTTCCGTGTCAAAATCGTGGCCCTTGTTTGAGCCCATTTTTTTCATCAAGATAAATTCTTGAACAGTGATTTGACCCCATTTCAACCACACATTATTCAATAGAATAATATTACATGCAAACCAAAAACTTTTCCTTATTTTTAACCACACATCTTACGTCAAACACTATTGCAAAATGCATTTTTTGAAAAAAATGGGGCTCAAACAAGCCCTTAATGAAGTCTTATTCCATGGCCAACTACATGGGCTGTATATCTTCTATTCTCTTCCACTTTATTTTATCTAAGATCAAATTCAAACATAAATTATATGCTCAATATATATTTTATTATTTATGTTCCTCTATTTCCTCTTGGTTTGCCGTTAATACGAGTCTCATCTTTTCTTGGATGCAACTAGCAGCATTTTATGTGAATGTATATGTACTTCCTTAGTTTATTAGGCTCATTTATTATTCTACCTCATATTGTACTATCAATCTATTTTCACATGTTACTGTTTATTCATTTGCTACTCCTAGGCCCTACTTGTAGTTGTGTGTAGCATCATATTGAAGTCCTCAAAAGATTTTCCTTTTAACCTAATAAGAATTATTCAATTACAAGATTTTTTCTACTTTTTCCAACCAACTCTGTATTTTTTTGTAGTATCATCTTCAATTTGACTGGCTATTGAAATCATTAATGATGGAACCTAGATAATGGAATTTTCCAATGTTAGGTACTTCAATCTCTCCAACACTTGTTTCCTTCCCATTTTGTGCTTCTACCAAGAGTGTAATTACACTTCATGCATTTAATCTCCCATTTGCCTGCATCAGATGCTTTTCTATGAGATAATATGAGCATAGATCGACCTTCTGTGAATTCTCATTCACATAGACAAACACCAAAATGAAAAAAATCGCTTGACATCTTCATGTATGCCCTTTGCCATTATAATAGAAACAAAATAATTTTGGTAGGGAACCTCTAAATTATCCTGCATTATTTTCTCTGTAGCCTGTCGTTCCATTATATGCTAACTCATTTATGTCAATATATACTAGCTTTTACACATTTTTCTAAAATACACCATAACATGTTTATTCACAATAATGAAAATCATACGAAGATCGTTTTTAACCTGATCAATAGAGCATGTTTGACTGTGATTAAAGTAAGTCAAGCTTACCTTCAAGTTACATATTTTGCCAAACATTACCCTTTTTACTAACAGAACTTACTTTCAGATTTACTTTGTAGAGAAGTAACTTTTAAGCTTAGCCAACATGCGCGATCCTCAACAGTAGATCTCTCGGGGTTAAATCAAAGTTGATTCTCTGTTAGTGTCATTTCAAACCTTAAGTCATCTGTCAATTACTCTCCCCGAGTTTTGTCATGTGATTTGTCAATTTAATTTACTGATAATTTGCATGAATCTGAATTCTTGGTATGTTATAAATAGGAACTAAAATGCTTTCTCCATTCATTGAGCACCTTTCAGGATGAAATATATGATACCTAACTTTGTAAACCAAGATAATCTTACTTATCTAAGCATGGTAGTTAATTGTCTTCTTGAGGCGAGCTTCACAGTTCATGCTGCTCAAATTCATCCTGATGTTATTAATGAGCCTGATAAAATGTTCAAACTTAGCTGGCTTAATGTTTGAACTGAGCCTGAATAGAAATTTTGAGTTAAGTGCTTGGTTAATTTGCATTATAGTTAGTACTTAAAAGTTTCAGAGTTGAGCTTGAAAATTTCACAAGCTTTAAAATTTGTTCAAGTTCGACATTGTTTCTTCTAAAGGAGTTTTTGTGTGCATGTGCCGAGCTATTCAAACCTATTTACAGCCCTAAATCTGAGAAACTTCCTAAGTTTAATAAAATACCATTGGGTCTTAACCCAGAACCTTATTCTCTTCTCTCTTGGCTCTACACATTTGTATCTATTAACATATTAAAAAATGTTAAATATATAACAAAAGAATCAGAATAGAAGATCTGATTGCTTAGCTGATTTCTAGCCCAATGCTCGCGCTATGGCTGAGATTTCAGTTTGCATACACTAACATATAATTATTCAAAAGTTTATTTGAGATTTCTATTCTCAATACCTTAGTTTGCATTGGAGCCTGGCCTCATAACTGAAAGAGGATCAAGGAGTCTCATTGTTAAGGAGGAGCGTTTGATTTTTTATTTTTATTTTTATTTTTTATTATTATTTTTTAAGAAGTTAACTTTTTGCCTTAAGTTTGGCCATTTATGTGGGCATGCCTATGGAGCAAACTAATATAGTTTGGGAATGTAATTTATTCTTTAACATGTTCAAATCTGCACTGCAGTTATGTCATTTATTTTGAACTGATTTTACCCGTCTGGAAGCTGGGTTATAAATGTTCGGGTTCTTGCTACAAACAAGATAACTTTCTGGTTTGCGTATGGGGTTTTTAAACTGTAAATTTCAGTGGCTCACCTTGTGTTACTTTGAAATAGGTGGTAAATGCTCAGTTGTTTTTTCTATTTCCTGTAGCCCCATATAAAATCTCACAATGTTGTATAGCAAGCTAACTGATTTTTTTTATCCAATGAGCTCAAAAAAGTATTGCTATCTTGTTCTTTTAACTCCCCTTACATCTATTTAGTTATTATGTTCTTTCAGTTGAGATGACCTTGAGTAAATATGTGTTCTTTCGACTGATATGTTGCTCCCCCTCATCTGTCAGAAGCACCAGGTTGTTGATCAAGTTCATACATCTTCATATTATCCTCCTATTCCTGCTGTGGCATCATGGAGCACACAAGGGGAGAATCATATCTTGAGGGAGAATGGAACCCTGTCTAATCTCAGTTACCACCATGATCAGCGAGTGGAGCCGAGCTCAAGAAATGTTAAAGATGGGATGAATGTGTCATCTATTGCTTCTACTTCAAATTCAGGAGTAGCAAATGTAGCACAAGGCTATAGTGGCTATGCTACCTATCCAAATACTGATCCATATGGTTACGATAGCTCAGGATATGCAGGTTACTATAGTGGTTACCAACTGCAGTCCAATCAATACCAACAGCAATCCAATCAATACCAACCGCAGTCAAGTCAATACCAACCGCAGTCCAATCAATACCAACAGCAATCCAATCAATACCAACAGCAGTCCAGTCAATCATACCCTCAGCCTGTAGGAGCTTACCAAAACACAGGTGCTCCTTATCAGCCTCTTTCCTCATTTCAGAATACTGGGTCTTATACTGGACCTGCAAGTTATTCAAGCACTTATTACAATCCTGGTGATTATCAGACATCTGGAAGTTACTCAAGTGGCACCTATGGTGCTCAGACCAACTCGTGGCATGGAGGGCAGTATGCAGAATACAGTTCTAATCAATATGCAAGCTACAATCCAGAAACAAATGCTGCTTATAGTTCTACCACTGCTATTGCAACTTCACAATATCAGCAACATTATAAGCAATGGTCAGACTATTATAATCAAAGTCAAACGGAAGTAAGCTGTGCTCCTGGGACAGAGAACTTGTCTGTTTCAAGTGCATCTAATCTGAGTTGTTCTGTTCCTGGTGCAAGTGGTGGGTATTCGGCTTCAAACAGCCAGCTGCCTGCACCTTATACCCCGTCTTGGAGGCCAGAATCAAGTTCATCTGAGTTAACACCATCGCAGGTTTGGTTGTTCCTTTGACTTACAGTTACCAAGAAGTTGATGTTCATTATTCGGGTCTGTTTATGCATGCTTCTGTATGTTTTAAATGGTTTAATTGAGGCCTGAGGGAATAGTTTTATTCACATGTAAATCTCTAGTGCCTTACTTTTATCGAAGAACTTTGGCAAAAATCCTAAAAATCCTACTATTCTGATGTTAATGTTTCTCTGCGACCATAATGTTTGTCACATTCAACTTCAAGGTATTGGAGTATATCTGATTGAATGGATGTATTACTTGTATAATTCAGTAAATCTGCCTTAGTTCTTCAGTCATGCGAGGAGTATAGAGGAGGAGTCGGGCATGTTTATAATAACTGCACAAGCATTCCAGCATTCACGTGTTTGTCATTTTCAAAACACAGTAACGCAGAATTTGAAATTTCATGTATATGCATGTTTTTTTTGTTTTGCTTTCATACGCATTTAAGTTATTTTTAGAAGTCTGACTTTTGTTTGTATAATAAAGATCTGGTTTCTTTCAAAAGAAGTATTGATAGGCATTTGTGGAAGTGGTCTGAAAGATGATGGTTTTATGTGTCTCCTTACAGATTCTCTTTTCCAGAGAATAACTTTCCTATTTAGGTGTGGTAAAACAGATGATTGGTTGAAGTATTGAGGTTAATTTTATTATAACTGTAACCTAACCTACTAAATGAATGCAGTAAGTGTTGGTTGCAAATTTTTCTGGAACATGGAAGTCATTTCATAAAACAAAAATCGAGGTTGCTTCCATGCACGTCAACGAAAATCTTATGGTTTCCACCAATCCCTTTTTGCCTCTTCTTGCTCTTTCCTCCATTGTGCCTCCTTGTTGTGTCGAGCATGTTTCTGATATTAGCAGAAAACCTTTCTTGGTTCTACTTGAGTTGTTGACCACCATCAGCATCCTTGGCAATTATAGTTCTGTGAACAAGTTCATAAAATCAATTTGAACAATACGAGAGTTCCTTTGCAACATGAAGATCTTTTAATCATTTCCTTCTAGAATACTAGGAATGATGCAAAGGAATAAAACAAAAAGGATTCTTTGCAGAGACTTACCTGGATCATTAACTGAGAAAGTGACCTATAATTCAATAAGATGCAAAGTTAATTGGTAATAAATTCTTTGGATCGATAACTGTTAAACTGAGATTCCAAGAAGCGCTCTCTCTCTCTCTCTCTTGTTTATTTTCCTCAGGCAGAGAAGTTTTCTCTGCATAAGGAGAAGCTTATCATTTTGATATTCTTTCCTAGTTGGGGGTTTGCTTTTATCTGTGAACCTGTTTTCTACTAGTAGGACATTGGCAAAATTATGAGAAACTAAACTAGGCTGTTTGTTGAATTATCAATATCGAGCTTTAATCATGACCAGACCAGGCCTTTTTATGGATTGGTCTCAAACTTATAAGTCATTGTGCAGTATAGATATACTTTGTAAGGTTATGTCATGGTCTTTTGGTCCGTAACTACGAGCACTGTCTGGTTGTTCATGTAGGCAAAATGATATGCCATAGGTTTTTTGGCCATTACACTTCCCCACTTATATAATATGACTGAGAATTGTAAACATAAAACCGTGGATATGCTAGTCTTCATTTTTTATGTCCAACTTTGCTTATGGTTTTAATGCCATTGACGAAGGTTTCCTCAATCTATTCAATTATCTGAAAAGTTACGGGACTTGTTACTTGTTTCTTTTGTACCATAAGGGGATTAATAATATGTTGATATGCAGTACTATCTGAATTAGTTTACTTCTTCCGACAGATATATTCTTTTCTGTTGTAGTAGTATGGGGGTAGAGACAGGCATGGTGTGGGGGCCCATACTTTGCGAAGTTTGATTGCATATTGTAGATTCTTGTCAGATTTCACAAAATTTATTTTGATCAATTGGCAAGTCAAATTCAGCATACTGTGATCTTTTGTTGTCAGCCTGGCATAGTAAGTGGCAGTATCCATGAAGGTTACTGGAAACAGGGCACTCCTGCTTTGCAAGATAAATATTCTAATTCTCAACCACTGCATGTTCAAAATCCCCTGGATGCAAATCCTACTCATGGAAGTTATCAGAATCAACATCAGTCTACATTTTCTCATGGTTCCAGTACACTATATCCAGCTTCTCACCCGGTGTCCCCGTCATCCTTTCAAAATGTATCTCAACCTCTTGATTCCCGCAGGGTAAACAAACTGCAGATTCCAACCAATCCCAGAATTGCTTCAAACCTAGCATTGGGTTTACCAAAACCTGACAAGGACAGCACTACAGCTAGCTCAGATTCAAAGCCAGCCTATGTCAGTGTTTCAATGCCAAAGCCAAATGAGAGAGAATTGTCTCATGATGCAACTGATTCTATGCTTAAGGTTATACTGTTCTGTTTTAGAATTTCTTTTGATAACAATGGATGACTCTGTTATTGATACTAGCTGCATAACATGTATAATTTGCAACTCTTGAATGATTGACCTTTTTTTGTAGAAAGCTGGAAGTTCTCTCTAACTCGTATGTTTTCTGCTTTCTAATATTTTGCTAGCTATACATATCTGGCATGTGAAAACTCAACAGAAGTCACTGCTTCGCTTCACTTCTTTTTTTTCTTTTTTTCCACTTAGGGTTTTAATAAAAAAAGATAAAATAGAGACTGCATCATATGATAAAACTCACACTAATAAAGTTTGCCATTTCATTTTTGTATTATTTGTATCATTTATCACTATTGATCGGTATTAGTTTTTGGTACCGTAGAGACATAAAGCTTGAACAAGATTCTCAGCATCTTAATGTAATCTCCACCGCATTTTTTCTCAAATTCTAAGTATTTGATTTTACTAAATATTTCCTTGATGTTTGTTTCTTGTACTTCTATCTATCCAAAGTAAAAACTAAATTACTTTTGACTTTCTGAAAATTCTCCCCTTTCTCCGTGTGAGAGATAGTGGATCAATAATATGTAGAATTTTGAACTTATATCTTCTACATCGGTATTTACTGCTTATATCTACACTCTTTCCACTGAAATCTTTCCTCATCTGTGCTCATACACAATTTTACAACCTTGGTAATCAGTAGGGTTGGTCCATTGTGTCAAGGAAACCTTAGTACACCAAAACAATGATACAGTTGTGCAATGATGTCACTGTTGTATTTGTGGTTCATATAGAGTGAAAAACAAGTTTACTGGATCAAAATGGCCGATGCAGGAACGGAGCGCACTGAAATTTTAAATTCTATAATTACTAATGATGTAACCCTATTGTTCATACTAAATAAAAATCTCCACTTCGCTCATTGTGTTGATTTTTTCTATTTCACTTATCTAATATTTTGCGCTTAAAATCCAACAAGAACTACCTCAAAATCATCGTGCTCTCCGAGAAACCCAAAGCTTAATGCATTTTCATTTACTGCAAGTCTCATCACTACCTGTGATGCAGTTGTTCTGCAACTTATGCACAGTAGTATTGCCTCTAATGTTTGTGCTTGCTAAGAAATCCAAACAATAACGTATTTCAATTTCACTGCAAATTCTGTCATCTCCTGTATATCCTTTTTTTCTGGAGGTCCTCACTGCTATCTGCATTTTACTGTGTACACATTGATAATGAAATGTAGCTAATTAGCTATGTTCATGTGGCAAGATGAGAACAAGATAAACGAGATGCTATCAAGTGTTTTAATTCTGAATCTCACTAACCAACACATGATAGACTCTTGGTGCAGGCGGGACTTGGAAGGAGAGAGGTTTTGGTGGTCTAGGTGCTAGTTTCAGTTGTAGCCTTATTGAGTAGTTGATGATCTTTTATCATTTATTGTACTACTGTTCCATTTCTAAACGACATCCTTCATTATTTGATAATTAGATGGCTTAGCAAAGAACTAGGGAAGTAATTTGAGTGTACACAGTTGGCAGGCGTTTAGGTTGCTGAGGAATAATGTTCTACAAAAACTAGAACACAAATTGATGGATCTGTCAAGTTAAAAACATCTCTGTAAGGCATAATTTAGGATCATCAGGATTTTGTTTTGTTTTTCATTTGAGAGATATTAGATCAGCTTGCTTGTATTAGATGATAAGTGACGGAAAAATGATTGAGAGGTTGGATAGATGGGATTGAGTTTTGCTCAAGCAACACTGCGGTCTAGTGATTCTTGGTCAGAAATGATGCGGACAAAGCCATCTATTGTGGTTGTTGTAGTCAATATTTGCTGGTGTTGACTTGGACTAGTAGAGTTGGAGCTCCTTATATAATCCTTGTTGATGAGTGATTCATCCCAGAAAACATTCTCATCATCTCATAAAACATTTATGTTGGTCAATGGGTATTGTTTTTACCCCCTAGATCAACCTTGTTCTAGTTTAGTATTGTAGTTGTATGTCATATGCCTGTGAGGATAAGCATTTGCACCTGATGTATAACTTGTGGTTTCAGTTATATTATTTGAGTTCATTTGTCAGTAGAACTTTGTGAACAGGAAAAATCATGACATGGCATGACCTGCTGTGCCATCATATTTCAGTAACACATACTAGAATGAAGGATGCATTCCTGATATCATACTGAACTATCTTTACTGGTGCAGCCTGGCATGTTTCCAGATTCATTGCGTGGTTATGTTGAAAGGGCTTTTGCTCGTTGCAAAGATGATGCTCAAACGGCAGCTTGCCAAGTTAAAATGAAGGAGGTATATATTCTAGTTGATGAAAGTCGAAAGATTAACTTGCGCTTAATATTTTGATGGCTACAAAGGCATGAAAAACATGGTACTTCTTTGCATTAAAATTAGTTCATACGCACATCGAAGTTTATATCTCTGTTTGCTTGAAAACTGTGGGTATGATATACTACTTTCTCTCATGATTAAGACAATGTTTTAGTTGACCAATCTAATTTGCCTGTTGCTCCTGGGATGTTGATGTATGAAATTCACTTAATTGTATATATAGCACTTGAAGATAGCTGATACAACGTTTTTGTATGGAATTCACTTAATTTCCCATCTTTCATATTTTTTAGTCTTGCTCCACGCTCTCAAACTAATTATCGTGCAACTTTGCACAGGTTTTAGGTAAGAGTAAAACGTGTAGATCATTTCACCTTTATTATGCCTATCGCTTTATAAATTTAAGTCTATTCAAGAGTCTGATGTTGGCCATGTATTGGAATTTCGAAAAAAATTAACATGTCAATTGTGGCCATTTGAGAGAAGACTGTTGAAAAGGAATCCATTGTAGAAATTAGACATTACTGTTGAGATATTTCAAAAGTAAGAGAAAGAAACTCAATTAGAGAGAGGAAAATGCTATCTTCTCCATGTTTGGCTACACACACACGTATGATGTAAAAATTTAAATACATACATAACGTTGTATATATACACGTGTTTGCATGTGTGTATGCATATCTATCTATATTTAGAAAATTTTAGGGCTGGGATAGGAAGTTACATGCTGTTGAGAATCAAAACTTTTCAACTAAAGTATAGATGACATGTCATAGAAATATGGCTGATGGGAAGCACATAAAACTTTTTCAGCCGGAGGAAAAACGTAATTTTGGTTGAAGAGAAAAAATTGTTTTCAGCTTAGAAGGAAAATTCAAAATTTACTTCAAAAGCACTAACTTAAAATTGTGCAATTTCTTCAACAGGGAGATTGTCTAGTTACATATGGTCCAATAAAATGGAACTTGTGCGTTCTCCTTGTTTAATCATCTTATATTTTCTCATCGCAATTTTAATATTCAAAGATCTAAACGTAAGACTAACCATAGGGCTTGTGGTTTTTTGATTCTTTTCAGGTTTGCTGATTATATTTCATTAATCCAGTTGCTGATTTGCTCTCTACAAATTTTTTTCTTGTCAGTTTTAGGTTTAATCTTCAGCAATTAGTCCTTTATATTACCGTGATATGATGTGTTCAATACTTACCCTTCTGACTTTATTTAGCTATTATGTCTTGAATTTAGCCTTTCGACCATGATAAGATATTCTGTATTCATGCACATGAATAGATTTAGTGAATCATTTGATGTTAACATTTATTAACTTCCTTCTGCTAATTAGGTCATAACTAAGGCTACGGCTGAAGGGATGCTGTATACAAGAGATTGGGATACTGAGCCTCTTTTCCCCCTGCCTGATGCCAATGCAGTTAACAAGGAGTATGTCTCCTCCCTGTCTTATGCATGAGTACAATCCACATATGTGGGAAAATAACATACTAAATATTTAATGCCAGCAGTTGTACTACTCTTTCTTAGTTGTTGTTAGGTAACATATAAGATGCTCATGAGCTGGTACTCCTATCAAACCCCCCTCCCTTTTTTTTTTTCAAATTGTACAAAATTTGCTCGAGTAATGATAGTATGCACATTCTATCATTGCAATGTCGGTCATGATCTCAGTGTTCACAAAGTCTGTTTTGTCTTCATTCTCCTTTTTAGCACAGTAAAAGAACACGAATCTTTGCACTAACTGTATCTCGTCTTCTTACATAATTTTGGACATTATATTTCTCAACTTAACTAATCCTGAAATCTTGATTTTATTATCCAGGGGTGGACATTTTTTGGTTCCAATTTCTTCATCGCCAAAGAACAAGAGAAGTCCTAGTAGGCGAGCCAAAAGTAGGTGGGAGCCTATTCCAGAGGAGAAAGTCGTTGAAAGATCAACTAATATTTCTTATGAAACTGTAAAGTATGGTGGTTGGAACAAACAGGTATTAATCTTACTTCTACCAGAAATGTAGTTAATGAGTTCTTAAACTGCAGATCAAATGGGTCCTACATTGAGTTTGTTTCATTTGCATATTTATGATGGTTATTCTGACACTTACATTCCTTATGTTTTACTTGTATGCTTAATAATTGTTATATCAACCTTTGCTGATTGTATCACTGCTCAGTTGACTTTATTGGAAGACTCAGTTATTTTAAATCTATTCTATCCTAATACAAGGTTGATGGCTGTTAACCATCTTGCCTAAAATCTTAAGCTGTAATAGAGAGCCACATGTATTCATTCAAATTTTGCAAACTGGATTTATTTTTAGATCAAAGGTCTAAGATGTGCACAATTTTCATAAATGGATGTTGCCGAGAGTTCAAGGTCTTATCCCAGTTCTAATACCATGTTAAACACCTCATTATAAAAAAATTAAGCAGCTAGAGAGGGGCCACAGATATTTGTTTAAATCTTGTCTTCAAAAATGGGTTTTGAATCTCAGTTTTTGTTGCCACAGTATCATGTAATCACACATCTTGGCTTTGCTGATGGATGGCTAACAAAGCAGATGGCAAATGGTTGTAGATACGGTTAACTTGTTTGAAGAAAAGTATTTTCATGTTCTTGTTTGGATGGGTTACGACATTAATAAAATTTAGCAATGTATAAACTAAGATTTACATTGCCAAAAATCTTTAGACTTGGCAAGAACCTGATGTCAGGCCTTGTAAATCAGCAAAAAGTTCTATCTAATTGGTCAGTGCCAGTTTTTTGAGTTAATATGCGTGACCAATTGTATTAATCTGTTTTGCAGTTTTCAGCTGGAAAAACAGAGAACAAGGAGAATACTTTTAGCACAAAATTCTCTTTTCGAGAGCAGAAAATCAAAAACAATAATGACACAAGACCAACTAAGAGGCAGTGCCTTAGTAATGGTTTGAATGCAACAGAGGGTGAAACTTCTAGTGATAGTGATAAGGAACAGAGATTAACAGCATATTATTCTGCTGCCGTAACACTTGCAGATTCACCCGAAGAAAAGAAGAGGCGCGAGAATCGTTCGAAACGTTTTGAAAAGGGACGTGGAAGTCGACCAGAAAACAATCAGTCAAAGGCAAAAAAAATGGGAGCCAGCAATTTTTATGCAAGACGGGCTAGTGCGGTAGTACTTGGGAAAAACTTTGAGGAAAAAGGGAGCAGGGCTGTTGAAGATATCGATTGGGATGCTCTCACAGTCAAAGGCACCTGCCAGGGAATTGAAAAACGCTACCTGCGCCTTACTTCTGCACCTGATCCTGCTACAGTAAAGTTCTTGTGTTTGCTTTGAAATAAATTTATGTGCTTAAATGATAGGTAGAGGTGCATTTTTAAGAAATATATTATTTTGCAGGTGAGGCCTGAAGAAGTATTGGAAAAAGCTTTACTTATGGTTCAAAATTCTCAAAAAAATTACCTTTACAAATGTGATCAGTTAAAATCTATACGGCAAGACCTTACTGTCCAACATATACGTAACGAGCTTACGGTGAAGGTATTTATCTTGTTGATGTCAACATCTGTTGATTGTTGTCAGTGTTCATGATTCTGTTTTTCCTTTGTTTATAGCCTCCTATTGTTAATTAAGCTTGCATACTTAACTATCATCACTCTAAATGGAAATTTGATTTGTCTCTTTTTTCTTGGTTATTAGATTCTCTGGTTTTGGTAAATATCTTTTCTTAATGCCAAGATATGATTTTTTCCTTATAAGGTCTATGAAACTCATGCTCGATTAGCAATTGAAGTTGGAGACTTGCCAGAATATAATCAGGTTTTTTAACTATGACTTTTAAACTTCCATGTTGACTTACTTGTTATTTTTCTGTTTGTGTATTGTATTAGTCTTAACTCATTGGTGTATCAGTAATGCCACCCTCTCATGTCAGATACTTCTAAGATTCCTGTACTTACATTATCAGTTTTAAAAGTAGCTTGCAGAATGTTGTGGTTATTACGTGTGAGGACAATATTGATTTGGCTATTTTTTATTTTTGTTCTCGTTTACTAAAATATACATTGAAAAGGGCTATTTCTTTGTACTATTAGACACCAATGATATCTAATATAGATAATGTCCATACTGTTTCATTTCTTTGTACTATTAGACACCAATGATATCAAATAGAGACAATGTCCATCCCGTTTCACTCACTTCATATTCTTTGTCATCATTGAGAGATTGAAAGTGAGGGAGTATGGCTACCTTCACTGTTCTGAAATTGCTTTGACATTTGTTGTTGCATTTATCATAGTACAAGGAGGGGTCTGCTCTGGTGTTTATGGTAGAGGACTGGAGTAACAAAAATCTTTCAGATTAGCATAAAATAAATTAAAAAAAGAATGTTAACGAATTAATTACAAGAAAGAATGTTGATGAAGTAATTTTGCTTATTATATTTTGGTACCTTTTTAATTCAAAGTTATTGAATGGAACTATATATTAGGGACCATAATTTTTTTACTAGAAACTTCTGAATGGAAGAGTCTAGTATCATTAAAATTGAATTCAGTTGGAGTATCTTTTCCCTTGGCCCCTGTTTGGTTCAACCAAAATTTTTGATTAAAATTCAAGTCAAAATCAGCAATTAATTTTAACCATAACTCACGACTTTTCAATCACACATTCCATCAACTTTTATAAAAATCTACCAAAACTGTCCTTTTTTTTTTCCTACACCAAACAGGGGCTTAATTTCTGATAATGTAAACTTATAAACAGGTAAGACAAAAGAAACTTGGAAAACCTATAAATTTGGAAGGTGAAAGGGGCATGGATCTCTTCAATTTTGGTGTTAATTCACCATTAAAACATTGTTTCTGTATATAGGTGGCTGATGTTGATGTGTTAGCGGTTGTTGCGTTCTGTTCTTGTGGGGACTGCAGCGATGCTCAAAATAGACCCGGTGGCTGTTTTCTGCAGTTGAGTTTTACCGGTGCTTTGAGGATTGTGATGTCTTGGTGGTGATAGTATCGATATGGGGTTTTTATATGTGTTGTTGTCTTTATGAAAATCCTGGTGAGAACGAGTGGCAGCCATTTTTTAGTTGTGTGCTGGTCTGGTAGTTCTTTTTCTCTCTCCCAGATGCAGTGTTCTTTCTTTTTCCCTCGGGGCAGGGGTACATTATATAGAAACTTGATACAACCTTCTTTATCCATTCCTTTTTGGTTTGGGTGAGGGAGTGGGGTGCCAGAGACAAGATCCTTCTGCGTATTCTAAATTATAGATTTCGCAACAGTAAAAGAAGAATTAAATTTTAGTGGCTTTGCCAGGTAGAGTTTTCGCAAGGTGAAGGGATCGGAGAAGTAAAATTTTTTCTCTAATTGTGCTGTAACTTAAATTAAGAAGAGAATAGAAGGGCAAATCTAGAACATGAGTAGGAGTGTGTATTTGGTGCTGCTTAACTTGGACAATATCCATTGAAACGAAGTACTGTTTCATCTCATATCATAGCCTGTCTGGTTCTACATGAAAGCTATATGTGTGTGTGTGTGTGTGTGTGTGCTTGTTATATATGAGTGATTTATTTCACTGTGAGGTAGTGTTATATAGTAATTTGCAGAGTTCACTTTTCAATTTGTTTCACCTTAGTAGATTGGTCTTTAGAGTGGTAATAATTTTTTGCAGTCTAGAATTCCCAATCCTTACCAACTAAAGACCAGTGGTGATGTAAATTTGACATGTATACTGTCTGATTTAAGCTCGCATTTGTATTATAGTGAACTGTATTCTGATTCATGGAATTAATTGCCTTTTATGAGTTTGTTTTGTTTATCAATTGCCTCTCTGCTCGTGCAGTGTCAATCACAACTGAGAACACTTTATATGGAAGGAATTAAGGGATGCCATATGGAATTTGCGGCTTACAATTTACTATGTGTGCTATTGCACTCCAGTAATAACAGGGATCTCCTGTCAGCAATGTCAAGGTTTGTGAGCATATGTACAGTTGCTTTGTTTTTTAATGTTTTATCTCCTTAACCCTAGTTCTTTCTAGAACCAATTAATTATTCTGATGATAGCTGGAGCATTGTCTAAGCTTGTGTCCTCTTTCAGCCATCTCTTTCTTTCTCTCCTTGCTGTTTTTTGTGTAATATCCTACTGCCGCACTTGTGTGTTTCTCCTTACAATTTTTTCTCCTATATTTTACCATTTCTTCTCGTCACACATTACAAATTCCTACTACCCTAGTAGAATTGGACTGCCGCCATCCCATTCCGAATTGGTGAGATTAAGAGGACAAGAAATGTTATAAACTTATGAAGAACTAACTTTTCTGAAATATAGTAATGCTTTCATTTCAGAATAAGTTGTCTTGGTTTGTGTTGATTTGGAGTTCTGGGTGAGGCTTATCACATACCATTTTCCTTACCTCCACGCTGTTAGTATCACCCCCAGACACCAACAAACCACTTGTCTCATGTATTGTTTGAATTCATAGCCTTGGCAAAAACCTGCATGATATGTTACTTCTCGTAACATAGAAAGAAATGAAAATTTATACCTAAAAAATCTGATATTGATTCTGAACTTCAGCTTTTGGTTCACAACAAAATGTCTTCGGCCAATATCAATAGCAAAATCATCTCTATGGGCACCTTCTTGCAAATAGGCTGAAATTTTTCTTGGTCTTAAGCAAGGAGAAAAGTGAGATTGTTGGATTGTGATTGAGATTATTCTTTCCAATCCTAATTCTATCATAAATGAGAGGGCTTGGCCGGTTTTCTTTGCCAAAGGAAATTGATTTAGTTTTGATATTATTGCACGTGCTCGAATCTCCTTTTATCCTAACATGGTTTAATCCTTCTGCCAAACATGGTTACAACCAAAATTAGAGAAAGATCGTTTTAATCCAAATAAGAATATCTTATTCCAATTTCTATGATTTTTAATTTAATTTATATCAATTATCCAAAATTTTTTACATCAGTGACTTTAAAAAATTTCACCAACACGCCACTACTAGTTGGTTGACCAAGGTCTCAAGAACCTAATTTCAATAGGATTTCGTGAATGCTCACAATGTCATTGCTATTCATGAACTTTGTATTAATTAATATATTCTGTTCGCTAAAGAAATATGACTAAGCTTTTAGATTCTGTTTCATATTATATTAAAGCAATACCATTTTTACCTTTTTCCTTGACCTACTAATAATCATAGTGTATTTTCCCTCGCGATGAGGATCAATATCGAAAAGAATAAATATTATGAACCTATTAGACCTCCCAACATTCCTTGAGTTACTCGTTAGACCACTCAGATATCTCTAGTTGAAATGTAATTTGTAGTAAATGTCGTCATTATCTATTCTAATGCGACTTCTTTTATTAAAATTACCATGTACATGGATTTCAGGAGCTGGACCATTATATTAGTTTAAAGTAAAATTATTTTATCAAGATTTAGTGCATGTTTGGGAAGAGATTAATTAAAATTTAAGTTATTATAAGTTGTGAGTTTTACTGAATGTGTGGATAATAAGTGAGTAGTAGTTGTGGTCCTACGAAATGTGTGAATAAAAAATATATTTGACCATAAATGATTAAATTATAATAACTTACCAAACACGCTCTTATTGTAGTGTCTATATCAAAACTATAAAACGAATTGTCCAACATACTGAGGATATTGACCTCGACCTCATTTGACGTCTTTATGAAATTACTCCTATGATTTGAGTCTATTGGTCTTTCTAAATTACAAGAGGCATAATATAGTAGTTTTGAGTAAACAAATATTAGCAATACTATTTTTAGGAAAGGTGTTTTCACTGTTATGTACCTATGATGCACCGACACGGACTCGTGTATCTGACAGCAAGTTGTGTCCGACACGTTGGTTCACGATTTTTCAAAAGAGTACTAACAGGACATGTCTTCGACATATTGATTAAATTCCTTAAAATTCTTCATTTATATAGTATAAATTTAGTTTTATACTAATTATTAATTGCTCTTGCTAAAATATTTTAAATATGAGTACTTATTTTTTATTTAATAATAATTTTTAAGTAAAAAATATATAGTATTTCTAGTAAAAAAGAAATATGACCATGACAAGTGTCCGAGTGTCAGTATTCGACATGTGTCGGACATGGACACAATACTCTAGTTGAAGTGTTGTGCAACATAGTCCTGTACGATGTTTTCTGTGACATTATGCACTAACGTGTCAAACCCAAAATCTCATTCTACTTACCAGTGACCAAGACAAGTCACTTCATCCCATTGAGGTCGACATTCTATATTCTCTAGCGATCTTTGTAGCTCAACCCAGTAATGAACAATTTATCAAGTTACAAGAAATCCTTGAATTGTTCACGTCATGTACAATGTAAACTTGGAGAAAAGATTTCGTTATGTAATAGAATTATGTGTATAGAACATATATAGGAAATAATGAAATAAAAGTCAAAAGTTCAGTTTGTTACATAGAGGAATTTGATTTGAGATTCCTAACATGACTTGCCAGTTAGACATTGAAGTCTGTTGGCTGGAATAAGGTTTTGAATACATTGACAGTTATGCCGCTTGTGCCAATCCAATGAAGGGACAAAGTGGGAAAGAGGATGGATGATTATATAAAAATAAAACCGGAAAGATGAATAACTCTTAACCATTTTTGTTTGTTTCAGATAATGATGTGTTACTGTCTCATTTGCATGGAATTTGATAGCTTATATTATTGTGTGATAGATCGAATTACTAGTTCTTCTGTTGCTTTAAATTTGAGCTTGGCATGCTAATGAAATAATTTCTCACTCAATTTGGTTGTGGCACATAATTGATGAAGTGTTTAAATTAGTCAGGAGGGGGATTTATCAGGTCGGTTTTGTTCTTATCTGTGAGCAGATAAACATGCTAAACTTTCTTGGCTGTCAATATATTCTACAGATTATCAGCTGATGCTAAAAAGGACGAAGCAGTAAAACATGCTCTTTCGGTTCGTGCAGCCATGACCTCTGGAAATTATATAATGTTTTTCAGACTATACAAGACAGCACCTAATCTTAACAGCTGTCTTATGGGTGGGTATAGATCATAGTTTGAACCACCAAATTAATTTAGTCGATCGATCACCAAATGAACAAATAGATGACAAATACAGTTCTGACTGCAGATCTTCACGCTGAAAAGATGCGATATGCTGCCATAAGATGCATGTCTCGTTCATACCGCCCCACAGTTCCCGTGTCATATATCACTCAGATTCTAGGTTTTGCTAATCTCTTGCTTACAACTGATGAGAAGGATGTGGATGGAGTGGAGGACTGTGTGGAATGGTTAAGAGCTCATGGCGGATGCCTCACTTCGGATGACTCTGGAGAGATGCTTCTGGATACGAAGGTAATTTTATCCATTGTATTTTTATGCAAGTAGGGGGCAAGAAAACTTTTATGGATTGATATTTTTTCATTCAAACTCATTTCTAAAACATGTTTGATTGCCCAAAAGAAGTACAGATTGAAATATATGCTCGAAAAAGCTCTTATAGTAGAATCAATTTTATTGTTGAATGCAGTAGTTTCCATTTGAAAATGTGTGAACTAAATTGTAGTTCTACAAGCCCTAAGTTTCATGGTAACTCAACTAGTTGTGTACCTTCAAATGACCATGTTTCCTTTCATCCTATAAGATAGGAGATAGCTATTAGTGAGACAAGCCGTCACTGTATGGGCTGATAGATGAAAGCAACAGCCTTGCACAAAATGTAAAAATATGAGGGGAAAAAATGGCATACGTTAGTATTAAATCTACAACTGATATTACCACAAAATTTTACAATTTTTTTTTTTTAATTTTACATTTTTTTTATTTGTTCAGTAATTTACACAAATCAACCATAAAATAAGATATAATGTGACAATATCAAACAACTCTAATAATCATTATTAATTGTACTNTGGCTTTTGGTATCTAATGGTGATTTCTAGTGTTCCACTTTCTCCACCATCTGTTTTATTGTTAGCACATACCCAATCTGCATTGAATGTAGGAAAGTAACTTAGACTGTGCAATTCAATCTAAAATAGAAGCTTTGTTGGATTTTGTCTTGAAAAGAAATTTGTAGTTTCAGTTAGTTTTCATGATATTTAACCTATGAATAGGGCCTTCTAATGAGGAA
>CAIGRN010060417.1:0-11173 GCA_903798345.1 Fraxinus anomala
GGGTGCTTTTCTGTCGTTCCTCCCATGATAATAATGGAATTATTTAAAATAACCCATGAGGATTCTATGTGGGAGTTGGGTTTGGGCATAGGGGATAATACTTTCCACTTCATCTCATCATCCAACATATAAACATCCCCATAAACAACCTGAAAAAATAGAAAAAGGATAATCTTACTGTTCTTGTACAAAGATTCCTCAAATAGTATATATAACAGGTAATACAGCAATCTGTAAATAGTATACCCAAAAACAATCAGTGCAAGAGAATGAGTGTATGTTTGGTACATATTATTTGACAAAAGTATTGAGTCTTCTGTAAGTGTGCGTGTTTATCAAATCATCAGTACCAAAAATTTCATACAAGTTATCATATATTTCAAAATCGTGTACCTCATGCCTCCGCGAGCATTTGAAGAGAGGTGACCCAGGTTTGGCCATAAAGTCACCCTCTTGGCCACCAATAACAAAGAGCCTATCATTGACAACAACACAAGCCCTGTTGAAATAATAGTTTTCAAGATTAGAGAAAATGGAATTTACATCATTTTTCAACTGAGTTACAGATGAAACTCTATTTAGCTTGGGAACAAGCATAAAAACCAGATGCAACTTACTTTTATTAAATTCCTTCAATGAATCATTGAAATGATACACTTCTTGCTATCTATTTTCTTATTCATAGTTGCATCAGAACCTCACACTCAATAGAGCTAGAAAAGAGGATAAGTGGGAAAAGAACTTCATGGCATCATTGCAGAAGTTGTGAAATAGGCAGAAAAGGATTATTATATCAATTAAAAGCTTATGCTGTACTAGCATTACAATTCTTAACAATCTGATCTGCACATCAACAGAGATCATTCTGTCATTAAATAAATCTAAAATCCCCAATAAACTGAGATATTCAAGGACATCATTCCCTCAGCTCTACTATTATCAACTCTTACAAGCTTGCCAGAACTTTTACTTTTTAAATTACAAATGCTAAATAAATTTGCCTATTTTTTTGTTAGAAAAGAAAAGATCGTAAATTCTCCCATTTCCATGTGCACTGATCTCTTCTTAAATAACACTCCTGCAGATAACAAATAGATGAAAAAAATAAATCACCAACCTGTGTGGTCCCCCACGGGGTATGGGTATTTCATTTCGCCAGTGCTTCTCTAGCGGTTTGCCATTCTTCACTGCAAGACTCCAATGTTCTACTCCAGGTGTATGGCGATTTTCTTTGCTGCCACCCATTACATGAAGCCTGCCTCTCCATAGCTGAGTTGCAGGAGCATACCTGAAAATATGTTGTTATGCATCAGTCTCCAATAACATCGCTCGAGTACTTATTTACATGATCAATCATGAAAATCCGCTAGTAAATTGTATGGTGACAAATTAAATTCCCATATTCCGTTGATACGACAACTATACGAGCCTTGATTAGCTATTTGCTGTCGAAAGCAAAGTTTTATCTGTTCATCAGATGACTGTACTTCGTTGTGTCCAATTCCGTCTTGAGCATGGATTGGTACCACCTTAAATACCAAAGACGTTCTGAGTGGTATCTAGGCTATAGCCTAGATCGTAACGTACCCTTGAAGCTATTTTCAGTAGATTATCTCGTTGCTTAGACGTTCAGAGACTTTTAACACAAAATTCAAATTATTTATAGAGAAAGGGCACATACCTAGGCGCTGGTAATGGAGGCAAGCTCTCCCATTTCTTGGTCTGGGTATCCAGCACAAATGTATGAGCTATAGGACCTCTGCATTGAGGACCCTTCTGCCCAGACACTATATATATGTATCTCCCGTCACTTGCCATTCCCAAATGGGAATTCGCCATATCTTTTGGCGTATCAAATCTCCCTCCCCATGAGTTATCCGTGAAGTTGTAAACATCAACATGAGAATGAACCTAATACAGCCATACATATCCACAGTTATGTTCAAAGTAGACAACTCGCCTCTCTTTCAAAGAAAGCATAGATACACTTCACTTCCAGGGCTAACTATACTCAATTTGCATTTGATGAAAAACGTAATACAGGCCTTACATAGTCGATGGTTCCGTATCCTGAAAACACATATAAAAGATTCTTAATCTGAATTGCAAAACCATCCAAACGCAGCACAGGAGCCGACAGCATCTGTTCCCATTCTAATTCTGGAGCAGGTAAATCAGCAAATGTCCCAGATAAATCTCTATGAGGACCTCTATTCTTGTCTTCTTTATTATCAAACTTCTGCAATTGAGTAAAATAATTAACTGCGTTGTAATTATTTTTCCTATTAATCTCAAATTAAATTATAACTCAAAAAAACCTTATAAGAGCATTACCTTCTATACAATTCCAGAAAACCAGAATCAAAACAAAAATAATATATTGAATTAACTTAAATATGGATGTTAACGTTCTTTCTACTTTTCAAATGATACATAATCCTTATTTTCTAGATACCGGATTTACAATATTGAAGAAATCACTATCAGTATTCTTCCATTTGAGAAAAAAAAAAAATGCTAATGCGCCCACACACACATGACAACAATAAACATTTAAGAAGGGGCCAACCTTTTCGTTTTCAGTATGATTGCCAGCGTTTGGTATAACGACAATGCGATCCTTCCCACTAGTCCAGGAGGATGCGGTTGAAGAAGTAGACGACATAGACGCCCATAAAAAATCCACCGTGAGAGCCACCGCAAGAAGACATACAAGCGCTAAAACGACTGTGGATTTTGTGAAGCTGTGCTTTACCGTAGATCTTACCATGTTCTTTGAATCTTGAATACAATTGAAGACCCATTTCTACGAGAGAATATAATTACTATTTTAAATAGAAATGAGAGGGTTTGAGAGGAAGGAATGTTTGAGCAGAAGTTTCTGTGGAAAAGCGTGGGCGCCAATGGTTTACATTGGTTTTTGTTTTTAATTATTTTGAGTGAATAATGTGGGACATGGAAAATCGATGGATGGGTTTGGTTTGGTTTTTAGGCATCGTGATTGTGTTTCCCACTCTGTATTGGACTCTTGGTGCGCTATTTATCTGTGTGCGCGCGTCTTCAAATTGCTGTGTAATTTCGACTAGAGGGGGTAAATCAGAGCTTAGCTTCTGTTTGAATTTCAATAAAATCTCAAGTTTTTTCATGTCTCAACAGTAAATAAAATATTTAAAATGGTAATATTATTTATTATCATAAAAATGAAATATCGATGATATGACAAACTATTATCACTCACATTTTTCTTTCTCTTCTCCATGTCTCTCCCATAAAAATTGAACTACCGCAATTCAATTATTTCACATAGACTGTCGTATCATCGATATTCTATTATCATAATGATAAATAATATTATTCTATTAAAAAACTACAAAGTTCTCAGTGTTATGAAAAAAAGATAGATAAAATAAAAGTTAATAACTTTGTTTATTTTTTAAAGAACCAAAATCTCATATTTATGGAGAATAACTAGGTTTACAAGGGATACAACAATCATAATGACTAGAACTGTAGGGATACAAAAATCATTAAAAAATATTACTATATTTACAACACTCCCCCCTTGAATGATTGTTTATATAATATATATTTCATCGAAACATTGTTTGAAAAAAATCTGATGGGACAAAATGCCAACAAATAAAAAAAGAGTATAAATAATTTGGAGTAATAAGTCGATACCTCGTTAAAACCTTGCCAAGAAAACCCAATAGGACAAATTTTGATCCAAGAAAAAAGAATACAGCCACTCTCACTGATTTCAATTTTTATATCGATCAATGTCTTGTATGTCAATATCTTCAACATTGATGTCTGTACATCAATATCTTTAAGAAAACTTAATGGGACAAAACTGGATGACTGTAGTAACATGATAATTCAAAAAATAGCTCTTGTTAATATCTTCGGGAGCCTCATATATATAAAAGCATTATTTTAAGCGTAAATATCCAATATATTATGGACATTCATTATATAAAGAATATGTCTTCTTAAAAAATTATTAGGAAAAACTTTATGGGAAAATCCTGATGAAAGAAAAAGAGTATTCATTCTTTTAAATACGTCACAAATATTGTCTCATTAAAAATTTTATTAGAAAAACTCAATGGGATAAAACCTTGGTCAAGGAAAAAATAGTAGAACGCGTATTTATTCCCTCTCATGATAATATCACTTTAATTATGTTTCAAGCATATAAAATCTTTTCAGGATAGTATCAAAATCATATGAGATAAATTGTCAATAATCACATTTATTGCATGCATATCAAATTTCATGAATGTGAGCTAACAATGTAGAGGCTTGTAATTACATCCACCATATGATAACTTATTTATTTATATAAGTCTTCGCGAAATTTATTACATAAAGACTCGTACATTACATATTACCACTTTACTTTTTCCATTTTCAATTCGCGTAAGTATACACCTTTAAGTGCTCATACTGTAAATCCGAAAATTTCAAGTTTTTCTAATAAATTCAATTTTACAAGGATTGTGTCCAGAAATTTCAGATTTATCTAGTAAATTCTTTTACTATGATCACATCATTTTATTTGGTCAATCATTACTTCGATCGATATTGAATTTATTTTGATATCCTCGCTACTCATAATATGAATTGGTACATTATATACAAAATATTGCCGACAACTTTTTATTTTCAATTCTATTTATTTTTCCATAATGACGCAACTTATTGAGATATTTCAATTTTCAACATATCAGGTACATAAACCTCTTATAGAATTTTATAATTTGTTATGTTTAAATACTTTCCAAAAGTATAAATTCCTAAATATGACTATTTTTTTATATGCTCAATTTCTCTTTTGGGGATTTTATATTATAATTGAATATCGTCACGTTTCAAACGTGCTATCAAATATAATATTAATTAATTTTTTTTCAGGACGTTAATTCACGTTGAAGTATATAAAACAGTGTATGCGATATTATTGATTTCTTTGATTAAAATACATCTAAATAAATTTTATTTCGAAATTTTGGTTCGAATTATCTTTTGTGAGAATTTAGATAATGACACATTTGTACATTATTTTCAATTTCTTAATTCCTCCCCATAATGTTAAGAGAATTGTCAAATCAAATTGACAATAAGTAAATTGCATTATAAATTTTCATCCGTTAGAGTTTGAGATATAGTATAAAGGTTGAAATCACGCATTTCGTCTCAGCGTTTTTTACTTTTCATCTCTGTACATTGTGGTGGATTAACTGCATTATCAAATAATTAGATGAAGAAATTAGGCCCCGATCATAAGCCAATTATATCAGAAGAACTATGATATTGGCATAATATGTAATAGCATTCACTAAACAGAAATGGAAAGTACTTTATTCTCAATTAAATTAATTGTTGGTGTTTAACAAATAATAATGTTAAACTATTTATCGACATATTTACTAACACTTATTATAAAGTTAGGATTTAAGATCAATAGTATTAACAAGACACATCGTCTTGATTGTATAATCTGAAAATTATGCTCATAATTTGAGCAGTTTTTTCTCAAATTTTAGGTTCAGAACACTATGCAATTATCTAGTATTTGTGTCAAATATATTAGATAAAAATAATATATAGATGGTCAACGTGGAGGATGATGTGACTTCATTTATCATCGCTTGCATATTGTAAATAGAGTTTTAGTTGGTCGAAAGAAAACTAAAACTCTATATGAGCTTTGGAAAAATAGGATTTCAAATATCGGCTATTTTAAAGTTTTTGACTGTAAATGCTTATTTTAATTACAAAAGAAATTTTGGCAAAATTTGATTCAAAATCCGTTATTGGGATATTTCTAAGTTACTCATCGACAAGAAAAGCTTATAGAGTCTTTAATAAAAGAACTCTAATCGTTGAAAAATCTATGCATGTCATTTTTGATAAAACTAATTCTCTTAATCGTGAGAAAGGTATTGCTAATAATGTAGGATTGAAAACTAATTTCGAACAAATGGACATTTAAGATCAAAGTAAGAATGATCCAAAAGAGGAACACAATGAAGAAGCAAACGTTCAACAAAGTGCAGTACAACCTACTGAATCGTCAAATGATCCCACTCTACCAAAAGAATGGAGATTTGTTCCATCTCACCTAAAAGAACTTATTATTGGTGATCCATCCAAAAAATATTACTACTAGAGCTTCTACTAGGAATCATATAAATAGTTGTATTTTCATCTCACAAATTGAACCAAAAATTTTCAAAGAAGTAGAATTTGATGAGTTTTTTATTCTAGTTATTGAAGAACTTAATCTATTAGAAAGAAATCATGTTTGAGATTTAGTCACTTGACCAAATGATCAAACCGTCATCGGTACAAAATGAGCTTTTAGAAATAAACGAGACGAAAATGGTATTATTGTGCCTAACAAGGCTAGATTAGTGGTATAAGGTTATAATCAAGAAGAAGGTATTGATTTTGAGGAAACTTTTGCACCGGTTGCTAGATTAAAATTCATNTTGCACCGGTTGCTAGATTAAAATTCATTTGCATGCTTCTTACATTTACTTGCTATAAAAGATTTACTATTTATCCAATGGATGTCAAAGTGCCTTTCTAAATAGTTTCACTCAAGAAGAAGTTTTTGTCGAGCAACTGCCCAACTTTAAAGATCACAAGTATCCGGACTACGTTTTCAAACTTAGAAAATCTCTTTATGGTTTAAAATAAACTCGTAGGGCTTGGTATGAAATATTGAGCAAATACCTACTTACAAATGGTTTTTCAATAGGAAAAGTCGATGCTACCCTCTTTGTCAAAACTTAAAAGAATTACATGATTATTGTTCAAATTTATGTTGATGATATTATATTTGGTGCAACTAATATCTATCTTTGTGAAGAAATTTCAAAATACATGAGCATTGAATTTGAAATGAGTATGATAGAAGACTCAAATTCTTCATTAGTCTCCAAATTAAGTAAACTAGAGATGGTATATTCATTAATCAAAATAGGTCTATATTGAACATGCTCAAAAAGTTCAAAATGGATGACTTGAAGCCTATGAACACTCCCATGAGTACATCCGTAAAATTGGATAAGGATGATCAATGTACTTCTGTTGATGTCACAAAATATTGATGTATGATCCGATCCCTTCTTTACTTAATCGCTAGTAGATCCGATATTATGTTTAGTTTGTATTTATGTGCTAAATTTCAATCAAATCCTAAATAATCTCATCTTAGCGCTGTAAAATGAATTTTTAGATATCTTAGTGGCACTAGAACCTTAGGGCTTTGGTATCCAAATGGCACTCATATTGATCTTTTTAGTTATTTGGATGCTGATTGGGCAGGTTGCACAATCGATCGCAAAAGCACTAGTGGAACTTTTCATTTTCTAGACGTTGTAATTGTGTCGTGGTTTAGCAAGAAATACAATTCCGTTACATTATCAACCACTGAAACCGAATATATCCCGGTCGCGAGTTGTGCCCAAATGTTATGTATGAAGCAAACTCTTAGTGATTATCACCTATCATTTGATCATATACTTATCACGTGTGATAATAATAGTGCCATAAATTTGTGTAAGAATCCTATCTTGCACTCTCAAACGAAACACATTGAAATTAGATATCACTTCGTAAGAGATTATGCACAAAAGAGAGATATCGTGCTAGAATTTGTGAACATGAAAAGTCAATTAGCCGATATCTTCACTAAACCTCTTGCACTTGATCGATTCTCATATATTCGATGAGGCTTAGGCATCATTGATGAATTACAAAGGCTTGAAGGCTCTGTCTATCCTGACGTCCGGTTCAACGCGATTACAATTTTTAAATCGCGTAACAAACCCTTTTTTCATTCATTCTATTCCATTTTTCTCTCATCTCTCTCTCTCTAAATCCTCTCTAAATTCTTCAATCATTCACTCTATTCATCAATCCTTTATCAATTTCACTAAACACATTACTTCTACATCATCCATCTCCAAAAATTTCAAATTTTCTTCCTCCAACATCTCACATTCCACCAAATCAGAACCTTGGTCCACTTCTTTCCTACCTCATCAATTTCTACAATGTCGAGGTCCAATAGAGCAGGTAAAAGACTCAAGAACACTGTGTGACGATCTCTACCACCATCATCCGATGAATAATTTGACATGGAACTCGAGTTGTAGGCCAACCCCGTTTGAAAAATCCCCCATTTTAATAGATAAAAATGTTGACTTTGCCGATTTTACTATTGAAGTACTCGCATTTTTATATAGAATAGTTTTTTGAAAACATGGGATGTGTGTCTATTGCTATTTTAGATGAACATGCCTATCCACGTCTTATGAATTTTTTTTATTTATAAAAACATGGTTATTACTCCTCGTTCGGATGAGATTTCGTGTTTACTTAAAAATGTTTGTATCACCATTAACAAAACTCTCATCCGTGATATTCTTGAGATTGAGATGTGTGATATTCAAATTTTACTTCGTAAAACTCATCTCATTTTAGAAGGCTATGACCCTTCCGAGGTGTGTCGTCGGGTCACTAGGAATAATTTTGAAAATATCACAAAACTTAGTGCAAATCAATTAACTCTTCTATGTAAAGTTTTACAAAATATCATTGCACATATCAGTCTTTTTCCAAAGGGTCATCGAGACGAGGTAAACTTTTTTGAGCTTTTTATTCTCGATGCCTTTCTCGTCGGGCGAAAGCTAGGCTTTTCGACTAGTGTATTAGGTCTTATGAAACTTGTGCATTCCACACGTTATGTTAAAATTTTACCTTATGGAATGCTTCTCTCAAAACAATTCAAACATTTTGACATTCTGCTAAATGATGAGACTTTTTTCAAACTTCGACCTATCGACACCATCAATATCTAAACTCTTAAGTGAATGAAAATTGTAAAAAAAAACATAGTCAGTGGGTAGCGCACACAAAAGGGTTCGAACCCCATCTCTGGTTCACCGACTCTATCGTTTGAGGGTGATGAGGATGAAGATGTCGATGATGTGCCGCAAGTTCTGAACCCCCTCATGATATTACTGCCTCTAGTGTTCATCGTTCTCTAGGCGGAGGCTTCACTTTACGAAGGATCACTAAAATCTTCTGAACGACCACATTGACTCCCTTACATCATCAGTTGACGGCCTTGGTGCAGTGCTTCAGCAGTTGTAAGTTCAACAGGCTGCCATCCAACTCAACAAGATGCCATTCAAACACAACATACGGCAATGCTAGCTTAATAAAATGCCTTCTACGCTCATTTCTATGCCCATTTTCTTCCACCACCTCCTCCGGAGTCATAATCATAGCTTTTGTTGTTACGTTTTGGATATTTCCTTTTTTTAAATGATGTGTACACTACTGCTTTGTCTAGCCTATTCTCCTTATGCTATTGGTTTTAAGTTTTGGATATTATTTTGATGGTTATTTCTTTATGTTAAATGCTATGTTTATTTCTTGATCCACGTTTTGTATTGTGTTTTTTGCTTATGCCAAAAGGGGAAAATGGAGTGAGAGTGAGATGATTATGTATGATTATACATGATTTGACAATAATATGCTTGGAGTATATAAAAAGGGGAAAATAGTGATAATCATTTATGTACTTTGAATGTATGATTATTAATTTGTAAAAGATATGGGGAATACAAATTTCATGATAAATTTATAATGTATATTTCTCTATCAATATGATATCAATTGTTCAATCATATCCTAAAAATCATCTTGTTTGTCATAATAAAAAATGGGAAAATTATTGACATTTGGTCAATCTCGTGTTTTGATTATAACAAACAAATTATTTTATCTCTAACAATTGAATTCAAATTTTCATAATTAGTATGACCAAATTAATCAGTTGAAGACTCACAATTTACTATCAAAGAAAATCGAGATGGAAGTCGAGCAATCATGTCAAATCAATCTAACCATTCATGTCAAATCAAGCATTCAGTGAAAATATTAGATTTAAATGCTTTGAATCCATATGTAAAGGTAAAATATTTTAATCCTTAATAATGAATTATTAAAACCTCAAAAGTTAAATTTTTATGCACGAGATAAATTATTTATAAAAACCCTCGCATAAAAATTATTTTCAAAAAGATAAAAATTTTCACTTAATTTTTAAATCTTTTACTGATATCACATATCTTGAAAAGTTAAGTGAAAATGTCATTCAAAAGCCTATAGCTTTTAAAATAATAAAGAAAAGAAAAATTCGGAAAAAATTTGTCCTAACGAACGTCTAAATGGGCTAGTGGATGTTCGGTTCGTCCAACGGACCGTTTGAATTTTGACGCACATCGTCAAGTTTGGTTGTCCGGTTCAATAAGCGGACATCCGATTGGTCAGAAATTTTAACGTTTTAACTGTTATAAACACCACTTCACTTTACATTCAATATAAAACTTTTAAGAGCATTTATTTGAGACATTCTTGAGTAAAGCTATATTGATTTATCTTTATCAAATCATTCACTTTGAAAAACTTTTGATTTGAATTATGGATTGTTCTCTTCGTGTTTCAATTTTGAATTTTGAGTTTTGAATTCATTTTGTGTTTTGGGATTTGAGTATCTATTTTGAAACTGTTGAAAATACGTTCTTTTTGTCATTCTGAAAAATTGTTTCTCACAACATAAAAAAGGAAAACACGTTTACTATGAAATTTTGAAAATATTTTTTTAATAATATTTTATTCAAGAAATCTGATTATTAATAAATTTTAATAGTTTAATGTTAATATAGTATAAATAACATATAAATTTTGAAATTGGTGAATCTTAAATTATTTTTTTGAAGATATAAAAAACACAACCTAAATTAAATTTGACAAACCAATTCAATCGATACGATTAGAAGTTTACGTGTCATGACAAAACAAAATTTCGATCCCATGTACCACCTGTATGTCCCAAAAATTCGAAGAACATGAGATGAATCTTACGCAAGCGGTTCCACTTTCCCTTTAATCTATCCATAACGTAGTCCATTTTTGTTAAAGCTACAATGGTTTCATAGATTCTGCCACACTCGTCTTTCGTGAATGTAGAATATTGCAATGCGTTTGATTTCACTTTCTCATGAAGAATTTCAATAAAAGCCTGTTCATTCTCATCCGACCATGACATTGGTTCCTTATTCCTAACTCTATGACCACCCATGTTCTA
>CAIGRN010060448.1:0-10883 GCA_903798345.1 Fraxinus anomala
GGTTGAGTATTATGAAGAGGACTCGGGGCTGATATTGTTATGTTCATTGGCGCCTTCATATATGACTTTTAGAGATACCATTCTCTAGAGTCGGGATACTCTTACAATTGATGAGGTGTATGACGCGCTTTATTCCAAGGAGAAGATGAAGCATCTTGTCCTCAGTTTTGAGGCTCATGGAGAGGGTCTCGTTGTTCGTGAGAGGAAGACGGGTAGTCATGGAAGGGGCAGAGTCAAGGATAGCAACAGCGGTATAGTCTGTTGGTATTGCAACAACAAGAGGCACATGAAGATGGATTGCTATGAGTGACAAAACAGGTTTATTACTAAGGATCATGATGAAAAATCAGAAAATTCCGGTAATGTTAATCTTGCAGAAGAGGACTGTAATGGAGATGGAGAATTGTTGGCGATTACTGAAGGTGACTCCAAACTCGACGAGGATTGGATTCTTGATTTAGCTTTTACTTTTCATATGTGTTCAAACCGGGATTGATTTTCTTCATATGAAACAGTTACAAGGCGTTCCGTGATGACGGGAAACAATGAGCCATGTAAAATTGCTGGGATTGGTAACGTCAAAATCAAGATAGTTGATGGGAAGGTTAGAACACTTGGCCAGGTTCGGCATGTTCCAGGTATCAACAAAAATTTGATTTCCTTGATTACTTTTGATGCAAAGGGGTATAGGTATACAGGTGGAGGTGAAGTCCTGAAAGTTAGCAAGGGTGCCTGGGTTATTTTAAGGGGACGGAGAAAGTCTCGGTTATATGTGTTGGAAGGTTTGACGATCACGGAGGAAGCAGCTACAGCTTATGATTTAGTAAGTCGTAACTCGGGAAGAGTTGTTGGTTATCTGGTTGTTCGTGGTGATTTGGACAAGGCTTCTAGTGGCTCAGGTGGAGTTGGTTGTGATCTTGTTGATCATGTTGTTCATGGTATTTTGATTAGGTTTGACAACTCAGGTAGAGTTGGTGTTGCTTGTGGTGGTTCAAGAAGGTTTATTGACTTGGCTGGAGTTGGAAATGAACGGGATGATTCAAGCAAGGATGGCGCACAAGGTAGTTCTACTACTTTGCAGGGCTTGGATGTAGTTCATAGTTGCTGAGTGTGCTCAGCGAGGGCATGGGTATCCGGTAGGGACATGGTGGAAGAATTGGAGAATGACTTGAAGAGTGGAACTTAATTTCTTGTTATGGAATTTGTGTCAATGTGGAGTTTGTTAGGATTTGTGACAAAAATTCTATGTGATTTAGGAGTTTGTTGCATGTAGAAAGCTTGATTAATTTTGGTTTAGAAGTTCAGTTTGATTAGGAATCAAATATCATCATGGTTTGGGAGTTTGATTGGGTTAAGGACTTCTTAGACGGATGAAAGAGGTGTTTTGGAAACACTATGATGGAGACGAAAGCAAAAAGGAAAGAAAAACGTGGAGGAAAAATTGGACAGGAACCTGGCGCCTAGGCGCTAGGTTGGTGGAGCCTAGGCGCGCGACTTAATTTGACTCGATTTTGGTTTCTGACGCGATTTTGGACTCCTACCTCATCCATAACTTCGTGATTCAACTTCTATAAATACTCCACAAGGTATAGACACTTAAAAAAGGCAATAGACAAGGAAATTAGGTGACTCTTGAGAGATTATAACAACAGATCATTGGTTGTATACATTAGAAACAATAGAGAATTTTTTAGATTAGACTGAAATGATCAAATCTTGTAAGACAATTGTTGGTGTTTCTTGATATAATAACATTCTCCTCTTCCACAATATTCTTGGTTGTTGTGTGATCCATTAAAACTTTATATTGCTTATATTTTCTTCTTTAATTATTTGACCGGTTTCATAACGAGCGATATTAGAACTATTCTGGTATCGGCTTCGTTTCCCAACATGAACTATTACAAAAAATCAACAATTACATAAGCACAAATAAAAAATAGTTTTAATTAAACCTACTTAGCGGTAAATAAATAACTGAAAGCTATACTACAGAANTTAATTATTTGACCGGTTTCATAACGAGCGATATTAGAACTATTCTGGTATCGGCTTCGTTTCCCAACATGAACTATTACAAAAAATCAACAATTACATAAGCACAAATAAAAAATAGTTTTAATTAAACCTACTTAGCGGTAAATAAATAACTGAAAGCTATACTACAGAAGAAAAGCCTATTCTCTTCGGATCAGGCTCTCCTCACAATTTCAAAGGCAAAAGATTTGGTTTCAAAGTATGCAAGCTCGAAAACTTCTAATATGGCACTTGTTAGTTTTATGATTAAGATGCGCAGCATCTCAGGAGGCCAATATGTTAGAATGGATTGTGGAGTGATAAACTGAAGTCTCTAAACTTATTAATGTGGCAAGACATCCACCTATGGAAAATCCAGAAAATTATCATTTACGGGATTGTATAAGTGAAATGATTGCATTCTCTGGCCATATACTATCATGAGGAAATTGCACTACATGTCCATTTTTGGTTTTGCATTTTAAAAAATGTCACTTTTTTAAAGTCTTTGCAAGATTTTCATTTATGGACATTTTTGCCCCTCTAGAGAATTTAAATATCCTATATGTTCTTCATTAAATAAAATTTGACTACATGAAAACTTGTACAAAAAATTGAAAAATGTCACATCCAAATAACTCAACTTAAAAAAAAAATGTGAAAAACCAAAAACAAAAACAAAAAATACAACTTAATATATTATTCAAATACTCACTAACCTTAAACTCACCCCCTTCTCTCTCATTCGAATTGTCGGAGTCCATCCCGTCGACGACCACCGTCAATCATTCCATCACCATTGACGACCACTGTTAATTAGTCCATCGTTGACAAAGACCACCATTAATCTCTTGAGGTTTGCCTTTTTCTTTTTTGTTGCATTTTTTGCTATCTTCTTTTTTGATTCTTCACATTTAGGGGTGTTTGCTTTTTTTATTCTTCGCATTTTTTTCCCTTGATGTGTAAAAAATGCCTCATTTTTTTCGATTTTTATCGTCTATTTATCTAGTTCTATGAAAATGCTAACATTAGAGTTTATGTAAGTTATCTATGAATTTATTTCTTTTAACTATGTTTTTCATTCTTCTTTAATATAAATAATGTTTAGGGGATCGGTTATTGACTCGGTACTTCGAATTTGAAGTTGTGATCGTCATCCGGAGACATTGATAACCATTCTATTTCAAACATTCAATTTGTGTTCGACTAATGCTAGGTTTGTATGGGTCTTAGTTTTCAATCGACCCATTATTGTGTTCAACTAAATTTTAATGTTTGGATGGTTTTTCGTTATAACTGGGCAAACTTAGTTTGGGTTTAATTTTTGAGTTTGCGAAATGAGCCAAGATTGAACTGGGGCATGTTCTGGTCAACTATACACAAATAAGCTTGGCTATTTTACATTTTGTAGCATGCGTGTGTGTCTTTATACGACTATGCATGGTTATTTGCATATTGTTTGAGTGTTGGATCATTCTATTTTCATTCTTGGAAATGTCTTTGCATTTACATGTACAACTTATAGTTGAATACATGTAAAGTGGTGCTATTTGAAGCTATAAGTATAACACTCATCATGTTTGTTATAACCTGACCCTTCATGTCTTGGAAAATCAATATGAATGTGAAATATAAATATCAATGCCGACAGTAATGGAATCATCTGTCGAGATGAATTGTCGTTCTCGACGGTTAGGTTTTGAAATTCTCGACAGTTGACTTACTTATCTCGACAGTTGGTTCTGTAAGCCAAATTTTGTTAAGCTTCTCTTCTACGTGTGGTTTTAGGGGTTGGAATATATGACATCATTATCTGGGCACCATTATTACTTCAAGAAATGTAAAAGTCACAATTATGGAACCATATGTAGAGATAAACAGTCATTCTAGGCGGAGGAGGCACCGACACAAAAAGTACTTTCCTAGACTACCAGAGGGTCCATTGACTAGTGGAGTAAACGAGGGGATTGGTATGTGTTACTGCTTTAATTTAAAAAAAGTATTTGTCATTCTGTTTGGAGTTCTTGTCCTTATGATTTTAAACTTGGTTGTTTTGCAAGAAAGTGCCAACCCGAAAGGTGATAGCCCGAATTACCAGAGGGTCCATCAGCTAGTGGGGTAAAGGAGGCAATTGATGAGGTGCGACCGCGCGTGCTGGGCTCCGCCGGAACAGTGATCGGTAGAAGGAAGAAGGAGAAGGCGACGACGAGGTTTGGATTTCTATTTTTTTTTCATTGGGCTTTTTGTTTGGGCTTATTCACAGTTTGTGGACCTTTGTTTTTTAATTGACCAGGTCACAGGCCCAAATCCAATGATCCATCGTCCATATATCATATATACCAAAACCAATTTCAAGGCAAGGTTTCAAAGTTCAAACCCTTATCACGTATTCATGTTCCAACTTCCATCGTGTGACGCTGAGGCAATGACGCCTCCACCTCCTACTGCAGCTTGCTATGCCGAACGACGTCGACGAGTCGTTGGACCCGTGAGCAGTGAGTCGTTCTCTTCTTTTTTTTTTTTTGGTGTTATTTTTTATTTATGAGTTATGACTATCTTTACTTATGAATCATGATTTATGTTTTATAAGTTAATTGACAATGTGGCATTGAAATAAGAATTGTGAATTTGTGTTTTTTGAATATATGATTTGGGATAAATAATTTATATTACACTATCATTGAGTTATGAATTGTAATTTATTATTTATGAGTTTTGATTTGTGATTTGAGAATTTTTATTTAGGAAATTAGGACAAGTGAAAAAAAAAAATCAATTGAGAAGATGTTGGGCTCAATTCAACAATGTGTTTTGGGTTTTGTAATTTGTGATAATTTGTTATTTACGGAGTTGCACTATCATTGAGTTATGAATCGTAATTTATTATTTATGAGTTTTGATTTGTGATTTGAGAATTTTTATTTAGGAAATTAGGACAAGTGAAAAAAAAATCAATTGAGAAGATGTTGGGCTCAATTCAACAATGTGTTTTGGGTTTTGTAATTTGTGATCATTTGTTATTTACGGATTGGTAATTTGTGATTTATTAAAATTGTAATAATGTTTTGTGATTTGGGGTTTGTTAATAGATTATAGAACGATAATTTGTTATATTATTCTTATTGTAGTTATTCCTCTTTCCCTCTATCTTGTTTTTCATAAATAATCTCGCTTTTGTGGCCGTTAACAATTGACGACCTCCCTAGCTAAACAAAATTCCTGGATCCGCCACTGGTCGTGACCTCATGTTTCCAAAGAATCCATCAATCTAAACAAAATAGAAAGTATTTTATTAGTCAAACAAGTAACAATTAAGAATAATATTAACATTGGAAGAAACTCATAAAACTCTAGTATATATACCATTTATAAAATGCATAATGTTAAAGTCGAATAATATAATTGTAAAGTTTAATGCAATAATAATAAACATTAAAGTAGTTGTCTTAAATATTAATGGAATGGAATCTAAAGAGAAGTATGGACTTTTTTTTATATGTTATTCGACATTATCAGAGAAGGTAAACTTTCAAAAATAGAAGAAATGCTTGCCTTTTCACTAAAGCAAGACTAAGAGAAGAAATGCATAAATAGCAGTCACACAACCAAGGAAAATCAAATTATAAGTGAAAATGGAAAATCAAATTGTAAGTGAATTTGGGGAATAAAGGAACTACTCACAAACTAGTTGAGAAGAGGTTAAATGTGAAGAAATTAAAAAAAAACTAAAATAAAAAATTCCACGCTAGGATAACATAATTGTAAAATTCAATGGAATAATAATAAACATTAAAATAATCAGGGGAAGGTAAAATTGAGCGACATTTCAAAATATTGTTTAATTCTTCATCATTAGAGAAAAGGTAATGAACATGAAAGTTGAATGAAATCTGAAGAGGACATTATCAAAGGAAGGTAATGAATTGAAACATCTTAATTATTTATATATTTTATTTAAAAAAGAGCATATCCGCACCCATCTCCGCGCTGTGTGGTAGCAATTTTTTTTTTATTATTTTTATTTTTGTGCCACAAATTCTTTTTGATTAACACAAACTAAATACACTTATTAATAAATAATTTAATTCAAATTCAAATCAAAAACATAAAATTTTCCATATGAACACTATTTCAGAAATGGGAAAACAACACAATTTTGTATCGAAAAGTAGCAAGGGAGTGTTGTTCCAGCAAGCAAACGTAAACAAAAGTAGTAGAAAGGAAATTGTTGTATAACAGATGTTGAGGAAAAACTTACTCTCTGTCAAGGGAGTGTTGTTACATCAAGCAAACGTAAACAAAAGTAGTAGAAAGGAAATTGTTATATAACAAACATTGAGGAAAAACTTACTCTATGTGCTGCCCGAGAATTCTGGGTTTCGTTGGGTTATTTGTAGAGTTTACACACAACAAATTGGAGCCGAAGACGACGAACAATAGAGGAATGTGAAATTGATTGTCGCGATTTGTGCAGAGAGTCCAATCCAATAAATAAATATGCATGGAAGAAAAATGATATTTTACAAAACTGCAATACCAATGAAAGATATTTTACAATTACCAAATACCAATACTAATTAGTCAACAAAGATAATTATACTGTACAACTGTAGAAAAACCAGTTACAAAATAAGGATACATGTGAAAACTCACGTGACATAAATAAATAGTGAATCAAGGTTCCCTATTTTAAGAGAGGAGGGATATTTAAACATTACTTTGTGATTTTTTTTTTCTCAATAAATACTGCAAAATTATAATAAAAACAAAACATTGAAACTATTAAATCATATAGGCATATAATTAAGTTAGCTAAATTTACTCGAACAAACAAGCGTTTAATGTAGGTGATTAACATCAAAATCTCTAATTTGGAGTATGTTCATCTTCCTCCCAATTCGATTCTATTCAGAATTAGTGATGGCAAAAAAATTCGCCCCGCCCCAAATGGGGCAAAACAAAACCCGCCCCGATGGGTTGGCGGGGCGGGGCATCTTGAACCCGTCCCGTCAAGAATCCGTCCCGTCAAGAATAAAAAAAAATTAACCATCAACTAATTTTCTCTACATTTTATCTCTTAAACATTACTCTCTGTAGACAACCATCAACGAATTTTCTCTACATTTTTCTCTCTCAAATCTGTAATTTTTTTTTTTTTTGGTAGTGGAGGCTCAATTTCCATTAGGCTTGAATTTGATCTTTTTTATTTAATTTGATTGATTAGACATGAGTGTTTTTCTGAATTTTCGTTTTTCTTGATTATATCCCAGATTTAATTTGCTAGTTGTCTGTGTTATTTTGCTATATGTTCAAATAATATATGATTTTATTGGATCAATTTGCAAAGCGGATTGCGAAAAGATTAACATTTTGAAGTTCATTTATGATCTGCGATTGGATTTTTCTTGTTCCTGGATGCAATGTAGTATATGGTTCTCTTTTTTTTGTTGTTGGATATTATTTGAATTTGGTCAAGGCCATCTTTTCTTGCTTAAATTTCATTTCCTGATTGAATTAACTCGAATTAAATAAAGAAAATAAAATTTCCAGTGGGTGACACCTCTTATTGCTGAAATTTATTTTCATAATTTCGATAGCTCTCCCTGTGATTTAGTTCTTACCCTCCTCTCCTAACCTAGGGACCATAAGCCACTAAAATTGTACCTAGCAGCGACTTCTGAGGCCATTAGCTCGATTTCAATAAGAGAAGAGGATAGTCACCAGCTGGCTGTATACTACGTCAGCAAAGCACTTTTGGCAATAGAGACTCATTATCCAGGCATGGAGAAATTACCCCTCTCTTTAGTAACAGTCTCAAGAAAATTGAGGCCATACTTCCAAGTCCATAGTATATATGTGTTGACAAACTTATTCTTCAAGCTGGTGCTACAGAAGCCTGATGCCTCAGGAAGGTTGCTGAAGTGGGCTGTGAAATTTAGCGAGTTTGACTTGTTTTTAAACCAAGAGCTACCTTCAAGGGTCAGGCCCTTGTAGACTTTATGGCGGAATTCACCCACATCCCAAAAATGGAAGAAGTAATGGAACCCGCTGAACCTCGAACTTGGAACCTATCAGTTGATGGATTCTCAGGGGAGACAGGGTCAGGAGATGGAGTTGTTTTAGTCAGTTCAGAGGGACATAAGCTTACTTATGCTGTGAGATTTGGTTTCAAAGCTACCAACAACGCAGCAGAATACGAGGTCCTCCTTGCTGGCTTAAGGTTGGCCAAGAAAATGCAAGTAAAGAGGATCGTCATCAGCAGTGACTCCCAGCTAGTGGTAAGTTAGGTTCATGGTAATTTTTCAGCAAGCGATAAGTCTATGGCAGTATATATAAAATTGGTCATGAACTTCATCCCTTCCTTTGAAAGTTTAGAACTGGTGCAAGTCCCACACACTGAGAACGTCTATGCCGACTCACTGTCTAAATTGGTAAGTAGTACAGATTCTGAACTGCTCACATTCGTGCCTATAGAACATCTTTCTGGACCTCTATTGTTGCTAGCGAGGCTGGTATGTAGATTGAAGACACTCCTGCTTGGATAAAACCAATAATATCTTTCCTTAAAGAGCATACCATACCTCCTAAAAAGAAGGAGGCCCATAAGCTCAAGAGGAGAGCTACCCACTTCGTCCTGCAAGACGATGCATTGTACAAATGTAGGTTCTCACTACCTTTGCTCAGATGCATTCGAGGAGAACAAGCAAATTACGTACTCCGAGAGACCCATGAAGGAGTATGTGAAAACCACACTGGAGGATGGTCCTTAGCACAGAAAGTACTAAGACGGATACTACTGGCCCACCTTGAAAAAGGATGGGCAACATTTTGTTCGAATATGTGACAAGTGTCAACACTTTGCCACTATTCAAAGGTAGCATTCTCAAGAGTTGAATGTTGTATCTAGCCCCTAGCCAGTTGTAAAATGGGGAATCGATCTTATAGGACCTCTTCCCAAAGGAAGAGAAAACTCTAGTTCACAATTGTCGCCATTGATTATTTCATCAAATGGGTAAAAGCTGAACCATTGGCCAAAATCACGGTGACCAACATTTCCAAATTCCTATGGAAAAACATCATTTGCAGGTTCAAGATTTCCCATTCAATTGTATCAGACAATGACAGACAATTTGACAACAAGAAGGTTAAAAACATGTGTGAGGAGTTGGGCATTAAGAAATATTTTTCCTCCCCACATCACACCCAGGTAAATGAGCATGTTGAAACTATCAACAAAATGATCAAGTACACACTGAAAAGAAAATTGGATGCCTCTAAAAGGGCATGGGTCGATGAACTACCATAAGTACTTTGGGCTATCAGAACAACAAGCAGAACTACTACAAAAGAGACCCCATTTTCTATGACCTATGATGTTGAGATTATGAGCCTTATTGAAATGTGTCTACCATCTACTCAATGAATTCATTTCAATGAAATAACTAACGAAAAAAATAAGGAGATGTGAGCTTGACCTCCTTAAAGAAAGGAGGGACAATTCTCAAACAAAATTGGCCTTGTATCAAAGAAAAATGACAAGATACTACAATTCAAAAGTAAAAAAGAAGTCATTTCGGTTGAACGAATTGATACTTCGAAGGGTGTTCCCATCCTCTAAAGAGCATGGCCCAGGAACCCTAGGTCCAAACTAGGAGGGTCCCTATCGTGTATATGAAGAGGTTCGACTTGGAACTTATAGGATTAAGAACATAGATGGTAGGGTACAACCTCATCCATGGAATGTAGAACATCTTCGCAAATATTATCAATGATGTAAAATACCTTGTGTGTACAATATGAGGCCTAATGAAAATGAATTTTAAATATATTATTTGTGCTTTAAAAGTACCCCCACCAAGGAAGTTAAGACCCTATAGGATGTCTCTTTGTAGATAGTCTGTCCCTACAAAGAGATACGTAAGCAATTTGACGAGGTTCTGGATCTAAAAAAGGACTACCTCCGAACTAACTAAATGAGGCATAGGCCCTCAACTAAAATTGTTAAGGAAGCCTTAGTATGAGCTAACCACTCAACCCATGTTGAAAGAAGAAAAAGAAAAAATGAACTGATTATACTTTTCCAAGGCCTCGGCTGCTAGATTTTGATGGGCATCAGAAGTCTCCACTCACTGAGGAAGGGAGGCTACCTCGCTATGAGATAGGTAGACCTCCTTCTTCAAAGATTCAATCTCTGCTAAGGCAGAGGCAAGCTTCACTAACTCCTCAGATTGTTATTTCTTCATGGCCTCCACTTCTGCCTTGGCCTTGTTGGTGATCTCATCGGCCTGAAAAGCTTTATTGGTGGACCTCCGATTTATACTTTGAAGGTTTTTAAAGAGGGCTTCAGCCTCTATAGCCATGTCAAAGGCCCTCACCGCCTGGGCCACCATCGTGGCAACGAAGTCGACGGAATCACTCTTTTCAACGAAGGATTCCCACTTTTCCGTCCAGTACTTGTGAAAGGTTGTTGTAGCCATTTGGACTTCAGGAGGAAGAAGGGAAAAAGCCTTAGATTCGAGCTCATCTTTCCTTAAGGCCAGGCCGGGTTTGGACTTGGAAGCTTATGAAGTGGTGGAGTCACTAAAAGTCCTGGCCTTTTTAGCAAAATCTTGAATCTAGTGCTTCACAATAGTTAGCCTCTTCTGTCTCCCAGAGGCTGCAGCCATTGAGTTGCCCAATAGTTTTTCCCCCATTGGGACCTCAGAACGTAGGGAAGGGACATCCCTTGAACCACCCGCCCCACTGAGGTCGGGACCCTGAACCTCTTCTTAGGTTCTTCCTACACCACTTTTTTACCCTATCTGGCATACGGGGTCGTCCCTTCTCCTGATAGGCAACCTCCTTGCTGACCCTCTCTATTTTGTCCC
>CAIGRN010060479.1:0-21702 GCA_903798345.1 Fraxinus anomala
TGGTCCATTTTCACTTATTTCTTCCAAATTACATCATCTCCATTAAATTGCCACCTAAATCAAAATATAAAAGTAATGAGTACATTTTGGTGCTAATTGATCATATGAGCACATAAAATAAGGATGAAAAAATATGCATTTTGCATTCCTATCACCATGATGTGACACGTGAAATCTTTCCTTATGTGACAACGGAAATCTTCCATTACTTTCATTATATCTATAGTAATTTCCCATCTCTTTCCACTACAATCATTTCATTTAGCATATATATACATATTTATACACATATACTATAGTAGTTACCTAATATAATTATAGTAATTTCTTTTATTCAAGAATTTAATTATGGTGGCACTCAAAGGTGGGAAAAAAAGAAAAACAAAGTGAGTTTTAAAAAAATTCAATTATGTCCTTTCTATGGAAAGTCCACGATTTGATCCCTAAACCATGTAAATTAAACAATTTGATCACTAGATTTGTTTTTTTTCTTTTTTTCAAAATTTCATTATAAGGTCCTCATTTCCAAAATTAACGACTATAGGAAATTTTCGAGGTGTTATAATCTACTCATTTTAAAATAAATTTTCGTCCTCGAAAATTTACCTTAAAATTCTTCGAAAAGTTGTGGGTACTTGGCCCATATCTCCACCTCTCGCTCCCACATGGCCTTTTCAACCTAGTGATTACTCCACTGTACTTTCACTAGCGGGATCACTTTGTTTCGGAGGACTTGAAATTTCTGATTAACAATTCTTAATGGTACTTCTTTATAGCTCAAACCTTGATGGATTTTCAATGGTTCATGCTTTACTACATGACTCGGATCTGGGACATATTTCTTGAGTATAGATATATGGAAGACATCATGCACGATAGAAAGCTTCGGTGGCAAAACTAGTTGATATGCTATATTTCGAACTCGTTTAAGTATCTCAAAGGGTCCGACGTGCCTCCATCAAAGTTTCCCTTTCTTATCGAAATGCATGATACCTTTCATCGGAGTAACTTTCAAAAATACGTGATTGCCAACTGCAAATCTAGGTCTTTTCGTCTTCTATCCTCATAACTTTTCTGTCTGTCTTGGACGGTCTTAATACTAGCTCGGATCTTTTCAACAGTCCGAACTGTTTGTTCTACAATTTCTGGCCCTAATATCTTACACTTACCAACTTCATCCCAATGAATAGGTGATCTGCACTTTCTTCCATATAGGGCTTCATAAGGTGCCATATCGATAGAGGCATGGTAGCTATTCTTGTAAGAGAATCCAATTAATGGTAAATGTTTCTCCCAATGCCCTCCAAATTCTAAGACACAAATTCGGAGTATGTCTTCTAAAGTTTGAATAGTTTGCCCCAATTGTCCATCTGTTTGGGGTAGAATGATGTACTAAACTTTAGCTTAGTTCACATCGCCTAATGTAGACTTTTCCAGAAGTTCGATGTAAACCTTGGGTCTCTGTCTGATACAATCGAGAATGGAACACCATGCAGTCTCACCACTTCGTTAACATATAACTATGCTAATTGGTCCACAGAAAAGGTCATCCGAATAAGCAAGAAGTGAGTAGCTTTGGTCAATCTATCGACTATTACCCAAATGGCCTCATGACCCTTCACTGACTATGGAAAACCAACAACAAAATCCATTATTACATGCTCACATTTTCGTTCCAAAACTTCCAATGGTTGTAGTAACCCTGACGGTCGTTGATGTTTGGCTTTCACTTGTTGATATACAAGACACCTCTCAACAAACTCGGCTATGTCCTTCTTCATATTCCTCCACCAAAATATGACTTTTAGGTCATGATACATCTTTGTACCTCTAGGTGTACTAATAAAGAGTGGTGTGGGCTTTTTCTAGAATCTCATTTTTCAATTTCTCGAAATTTGGTACACAAACGTCTTTGATAATACAACATTTTGTCCTCAGTTACGGTAAATCCTTTCCATTTCTTTGTATCAATCTCGGCTTTAATAAATTCGAATGACTGATTGCCTTTCTGGTGGTCCTTAATTCTATCACGGAGTGTCGATCGAATCGAGAATGTTGTCATTCGACCTGTAGTTTCCGATGGAATTGTGACTACTTCGAGGCTAAATCTCTCAAATTCTTTATATAGAGGTTCATGTGCTATTAATATTGCCAAATTGCCCGTGGTTTTCCTACTCAAAGTATCTGTCACTACGTTCACCTTGCCTGGATGGTAATGGATTTCACAATCATAACCCTTTACCAATTCAAGCCACCTTCTTTGCCTCATGTTCAACTCCTTTTAAGTGAAAATGTATTTGAGGTTTTTATGATTTGTACAATTGTCACATTTACCCCCATATAGGCAGTGTCTTCAAATTTTCAAAATGTGTACAACTGCTACAAGTTCTAGGTCATGTGTGAGATAGTTTTGTTCATAAAGTTTCAATTGTTTGGATTCATAGATGAGTCACCTTGCCTTGTTGCATCAAAACACAACCTAAGCCTTGCTTGGATGCATCAATGTATATTACGAAACCTTCTACCTCTTCAGGTATAGTCAACACTGGTGCATTAACTAGCCTCTTCTTCAATTCTTCGAAACTACGTTCACATTTCTCAGTCCATTCGAATTTTGCACCCTTACTCATCAACTGAGTCAAAGGTCCTGATATTTTAGAAAATCCTTCTATAAATCTTCTGTAATATATCCTACTAAACCTAGAAAGCTGCGAACTTCTCCTACGTTGGTTGGTCTCGACCAATTTAACATCGATTCTACTTTACTTGGGTTCACTTCAATTCTCTGGGTTGTGACCACGTGTCCAAGGAACACAACTCGTTCTATCCAAAATTCGCGTTTTTTGAATTTGACGTAAAGTTTCTCCTTCTTCAAAATTTGTAACACAATTTTCAAATGTAAGACTTCATGCTCCCTTTCAGTCTTCGAGTAGATCAGTATATCATCAATGACACGTTGACAAATTGATCTAGGTATTCGTGAAACACACAATTCATCAAGTCCATGAATACTCTTGGAGCATTAGTCAGGCCAAAAGACATAACTATGAACTCGTAATGAACATAGCGAGTTCTAAAGGTCGTCTTTGAGATATCACTAGCTTTTATCCTCAACTGATGATATCTCGACCTCATATCGATATTTGAGAATACTGTCCTACCCCATAATTGATCAAGAAAATCCTCAATTCTAGGAAGTGGATAATTATTCTTGATGGTAATCATATTCAATTCTTGGTAGTCGATGCACATCTTCATCGATCCATCTTTTTTCTTAACGAATAACATTGGCGCCCCAAGGTGACACACTGGGTCTTATAAAGCCCTTTTCTAATAATTCCTCAATTGTGTTTTCAATTCCTGCAATTCCTTTAGTGTCATTCTGTAGGGAGCTTTAGAAATAGGAGCAGAACCGGGAATCAGATCAATTGTGGACTCTACTACCCATTTTGGAGGCATTCCAGGTAAGTCTTCGGGAAATATTTTTGAAAATTCCCGTACTACATTGACATCTTCGATTGTCATTGCTTTATCTTCTTTGGCCAATACGACTTCACGAACCCTATGCTTCCCTCTGACTTTAAAAGTTTTCACGTTGTTAAGTTAGAAATGACTTTTGTTTTGTTCACTGAATGGTAATTTCTACTCCTCCAGGTCATCTTAAAATTACTTCCCTCTCAAAGCATAGAATCATTGCTTGGTTCTTTGAAGCCAGTCCATTCCCAGGATTATGTAGAACTCACGCATGGTCAAAACGTATAAGTTCATGTCCAAGATCTTACCATCAATTTCTACCTCTACTGTCTTTACTGTGTAACTTGTGTTAAGTACATCTCCTGAAGGGATGACAATCTCTAATGGTGTATTGACAACTTCACAACTTACATCTATTATGCTCATAAATTTCGGCGATAAAAAAGAATGGGTGGAACCAGAATCTATCAAAACATAAACAAGAGTACCAGATATGAAAATGTTACCCGCTAAAAAATTTCGGTCGGCATCCTCCTCATGTTCAGTAAGGGCATAGACTCTGGCTTGCCCTTTAGGTGGATTCCCAGGTTTCTACTGTTGTGGCGGTTGCCTCCATTTATGATTTTTAGGGCAAAACTTTGCCACGTGACTTGTCTCTCCATAATAGAAGCATACATTGGTTCCCATGAGGCATTTCCCATCGTAACACTCGTCACAAATTGGATTATCCAAATACTTACTCGAAATTGACCCTCATTTTCATTTCATTGCAAAATTTTGCTTCCCTTTATCTTTGTAATCCTCCCATTTACGCTTATCTGGTAGTACAAGTTGCTGAGGTTTACTGGTATTGTTGGCATTTTTCCTAAAGTTGGCCAACTTTATTTTTGCCAGTACTCAAAGGTGTGTACCCAATTCAACGGTGACCACTGATTTTTGGAGATCATCACGTAGACCTTGTTCAAAGCGTGTCACTTTCTTTTCCTCCATATTAACCAATTGTGGGACATAGCGAGATAGTTCCTCAAGCTTCCTTTCATAATCTGCCAATGTCAAGTTTCCATGTCTGAACACTAAGAATTTCACGTCCTTCTGGTTTCGGGTGTTGGTGGGGAAGTATTTTTGTAGGAATAATTCCTTGAATTCATTCCACATTCAACCTTGTCTAGCTACTCTAGACCTGTTGGTCATTTCCCACCAGTGTCTTTTTCCTTCCAGCATAAAAGTTGCACAAATTACCTTTTGAGTTTCGGGGCACTCAACAAGTTCAAAGATTTGTTCTTGCTTGCCTATCCACTCTTCTACCGCTAGTGGATTTGTGCCTTCCTCAAAGCTAGAGGGTTGCAACTTTCGATATTGTTCCACTATTGTAGCCACACTCCTTTTTGCATGTGGTGGTGCAACAGGTGGTACGGCGGATGGCACCATGTTACGTCTCACTTCAAGAAACTACATGAATTGGTCATTCTGGTTGTGATCGTTGTCATTGTTCATTTCAGTTGCTACGGTCTAGGGTTGACCTTTCCTATTATTTGTGTTTCTAGAGCGAGTTGCATAACCTTGATAAAATGTAAATGTAAAATCACTTAACTACTAGATTAAGAATAAGAAATATAGCAAATTATATTTCATCCAATCTCAATAACTTGCATAAACCAAATGGACTTTGTAGCATCCAATACATCTACTTATTTAAATAAAATTTAATCCAAACATGACAATCATATATAATTTCTTATCATCTAAAAATTTCCCCCAGCTCCCTTATCTCGGCCTATCTTTGGATTCTCCCCAAGGTTATGCCTAGGATTAACCTCAAAATATGATGCAGTGTGGTACTTAGGGCTCTCCTTAGGGTCTTCTTTGGGGTCTTCCTCCTCCTCGATCACTTTTCCACTAATATTACCCCTTCTGTCAACTGTTGGTACACTAGGGAAATTCCCAACACTAGGTGGACTACGTGGATGGTGGTGATCAGGCCATATCCAAAGGGTCTTTCAATATTCCTAGTCTCTTGAGTGTTAATAATCCATCTATCCATCAAGCACGCAATTAACACAAAAAGGGCAGTTTGGTATTCGAACATTTCCTCAAACCTCTCAACAAACCGTCTCCAAAAGGGTTAAGCATTCTATAGAGATGATAAACGATCTCATCCCTATGAAACTCGTGCCCATTATTTCCAGCTCCTTGGATGATCTTTTCTATGGCATCTAAATGTTCCAATAGATTGCGGTTGGGGTTCCTCACGTACATCCTATGCAATCTGAGAAACATCTCACGGCTTCGAGCCTAGTCCTTAGCCAATTGCGACTGTCCATTGACCATCTAAGAAAGTAAAATTATATTAATTAACTTTTTGACGTAAATCTATGTACACTAAGCTTGATATATAGTGCCTAAATATAGTTCATGAACTATGATCTTTCTTAAATGTGGATCCTCAAAGTGTAGGTTTCTAAGTTGGTAATATTCATGTTTGACGCGTCCGAAAATAGAAGTTTGTAAATAGTCTCTAAAAATAGGAATTTCCAAATTTAGAAATTTTCTTGATTGGGTGTTCTTCTATTTCTAAAACTAGAAGTTTTCTTTTTTTTTCAGTCTTCACAAACCTACACTTTCCAATATAGGTGAGAATTTTTCTATAATTAAGGACCTATTCGTAATTATGCACAATTCAATAAAATAACAATTCCCAATTAATTTATACATAATTTCGAGCATATTCATTTACATGCACATAATCAAGCATTTACATATAAATTTCATAAAATCGCATGTTAAGTAATCATGATTTCGTAAATAACATAATATAATTCAAACAATATCACATATATTTCTACCTAATTTGAGACATCGAAGATTAGAACATAGCATCGCGTGATGGTGGCCTTAACATTGCTCAAATACTTTATTATTATTATTATTTCAAAAAAGAAGCCGAAATTGGTAAAATCGTAAATTCAAAATTGTTTTTTTTTTAAATTGCATGCATCACTATTCACAACAGAGACTGTGCGGTCACTGTTCTTATGAACAGTACTTTTTTTTTTGTGTCTATAGAAACGTAAACTTACTCTGATACCATTTGAAACGAATCGGTTTTTGAACAATCATAAAAGTTTTCATAAGAAAGAAAAAAAATTAAGAACAACATATTTAAACTTGAAATCCAAAATAAAATGATTCTCAAAATGTTAGTAAATCTTAACATAATATTATTAAAATATTTTATTAGCCACCATTGCGTACTCGTCCAATCTCCATCCGTCTCTATTAATTGATTAAATATTACCTAAAAAATTTCATATTTCATATGAGGTGATAATCTCAATAAGTGAAATAGTGTAATATGAAAAACAAAAATCCATGAGATTTATGAACATACTTCATGAGACATGAAATATTAAGAACTAAACTTTGTGGTTCTAATTTCGTGAATAGCGCTACTAAACTCCATGATTTCATAACATGATCATAAACAATGATTTCTATAACTTTAAACAATGAAATGCATATATTTCACTTACCTCGTAAATTGAACAGGATTTGATAAAACAAGTATGAAGAACTTTACCAAGAATTCACTTATGAATTTGTGTGTGTGGAAAAACAGTTGTCATGTCGTGTGGGTGGGTAATGGAAAGAATTAAATATGGTCATGATGTGACATGTGAAATCTTTCCTTATGTGACAAATGGAAACCTTCCATTACTTTCATTATATCTATAGTAATTTCCCATCTATTTCCACTACAATTATTTCATTTAGCATATACATATTAATATGCATATATACACATATACTATAGTAGTTACCTAATATAATTATAGTAATTTCTTTTATTCAAGAATTTAATTATGGTGGCACTCAAAGGTGGGAAAAAAGTGAGTTTTAAAAAATCAATTATGTCCTTAACTATGAAAAGTCCACGATTTGATCCCTAAACTATGTAAATCAAACAATTAGATCCCTAGATTTTTTTTCAAAATTTCACTATAAGGTCAAATTTTCCAAAATTAACGACTATAAGAAATTTTCGGGGTTTTATACGTCCATTTTTTTATGGAATCAATTATGCATATTGAAAGGTTAGAATGAGAGCATTCCTTAAATCTCTAGATAAACGGATTTGGGTTAGTGTACAAAATGGTCAGACAGTCCCTTCATCTACGGTTTCAGGTGTAGTTATCCCCACGGATATTTCTCTTTGGACCAAGGATGAACTAGTTGAGTGCAACTAAAATAGTAAAGGGCTGCATGCCCTGTTTATGGTTGTGTTTGCTGAAGAGTTTAGGGGAGTGTCAATGTGTGAAACTGCGAAAGAAGTTTGGGATATTTTAGAGACCACACACGAGGGAACCAAAACCGTTAAGAACTCCAAGCTAGAAATGTTAACTACTAGGTTTGAAGAAATTAGAATGAAGGGCGATGAATCGTTCAATGAATTCTATGTGAAGCTGAATGACATGGTGAACTCTAGTTTCAATCAAGGTGAAAAAATTATTGAGTCTAAAATAGTTCGAAAAGTCATTGGACCCTTATTTGAGAGTTTAGACCCATGAGTACTGCGATTGAAGAGGGCAAGGATTTAGATACAGTTAAGATAGAGGAGCTTGTAGGATCCCTTCAAACCTATGAACTCACCATATCTCAATCGAAGAAGATTAAATCTATAGCCTTTAACACCGTTAAGGAAGATGAGTCTGAGTCTATTGACACTAAGACCCTTAGGGATGATGAGATAACTTATTTTGTAAAGAAATTCCAAAAAGTTCTCAGGAATAGGAGAAAACTTCAAGAAAGGAAGAATGATGCCCCCTATAAATTCCAGAAAGACAAGCGTGATAAGGCTGATACTAGGAGTTCTAGTAAGAAATCTCAATCAGTTAGATGTCATGAGTGTCAGGGTTTTGGTCACTATAAAATAAATATCCTAGCTATAAGAAGAACTTAAATAAAGGAAATGGTAAGGCATTGGCAGTGTCTTTGACCGATGATGAATCCAATTCAAAGGTTCAGAATGATACCTCTAGCAGTGAGGATGAAGGGAACTTTATGGCATTCACGTCTGTAGTTAAGAATGAATCTGATAAGGATAGTGAGAAGGTGGAAAATGGTGAACATAGTGAGAATTCTGAGGATGAGACAGATATTCGCGAGGCATACCGACAGTTATTTGATGAGAGTCTTAAGAAAAAGAAGATCAATAAAGCCATATTGAAGAAAGTTAATGAACTTGAGATAGAGAGAGAGAGAGAGAAACTCATAGTTGACCTTCAGGATTCTATCAAAAATCTGAGTAAGTTGAGACTTGTCAATGAGAACCTAGAAGCTAAGGTTAAAACCTTAACAAGTGACCTAGAAAAATTCAAAACCCAACTTTATTCCTTCGTGAATAGTTCTCAGAAACTTGATAATCTGTTAAGGATGAACAAGCCAACTGAAAATAGGCAGGGTTTAGGATATGTTCAAACTGATAACAATACTGCTAGTGCATCTAAGACCACATTTATTTCAGCTACCAACAAACTTAGGAATGTTGCTAATCCTGAACCTAAGGGCAAGAGTGCTTAGGACTGAGGCCTACTAGACAATATAGGACCAATTGACCTATAAATCAATATCAACCATCACGTAGTTTGGAACCTAGGCTTATTCCCACTTGTCACAATTGTGGTGCACTGGGACACACAAGGTCTAGGTATCATAAATTCTTGAATAGAAATAGAAATCAGAATTTCACTTGAGTTAGAAATCAGGATTTTGATAGTTAAATTGATTTCTTCACTAATCAAGTGGGTCATTTAACCAAGTTAATGACCAGTTGACTCGAAATAAGTCTTCCACTAGTCAGGTTTGGGTGAAAAGAGTGATTTGAAAATTTTTGAAATTGATCACGGGACTGTTAAAGGTAAAAGCGTTTGTGTACCTAATTGATCATGTACTTTTGATGCATGCCTATGCATTTTAATTGATTCATTCATTATTTCATCTTATTTTATTTTTTTTGTTTATTTGATTTTACTTTTTAGGTATTTTGATTTTTTTTAAAAAAATGGGTGAAAATTCTTTACCACGGCATGATTTATGATTTACTTGAACATGTATGTTGTGATCAAGTATGAGTTTAATTAATGTAGTGTAGCATATTTTTCATTACTTTGTTTAGGTTTATGTTGAGTAATTAGTATATGTTTCATGTACCATCTGCATTACACACTATGATCTTGCGGGTAAGTCTTAACAGCGTGTTTGAGCTTTGGGATGGTCGTCACCTGTTGGTAAGATGGCCTTGAACCTGGATTGACCTTAATTTAGTAGACCTAAGTTCGAGTATATCCCCTTAAATAAAATAAAAATATTTTATCTTATACTCTTCTTCGAAATCTATTTGACTCAAGTAATTAAGCCCGATGGATTTCTCATAACCTGATACCCTATAGTTAACTAACTTGGAGTTATCGGCCTAAAACTCATTAAAGGGGTCATCTTAATCGCTTGATGGAGAAGAGTCTCACATAAGATTGTGAAAAATTGAAGAGAAAAGTGAAGAACTTAAAAAGAAAAATATTAATTGTGTAAAAATGTATATATGCTCAAAGTGAGGAGAAGAAAAGAATAATATACATGAAAATGAACTGTATATGAAAAACGAACTTTATTTTTAGGTCCTAATATGCATTATTGGTTTGACTTTCATTAGTAGTGAAACAAACTTATTTAATTATGATGTTTAGCATGTTCTTTCTCACAAATATAAGGTTTGAAGTCTTGATACAAGGAATTAGTGGCACTTAACACACATAAATCACTTATACAATTTAGTCCATTTAGACTTGAGTATGTGGAAAAATTTACTAATCATTGATTATCCTTGTGCAGGCTATCAACTACATCTTTAAGTTATTATATATTGTTGTTACATTTGTCATTTGTGACAAAAAGGGAGAGTAGACAGTTAGTATGTCATGATTTGATTTTAAAAAAAACAATTATTGGATGTTTATGATATTTGAGTTAAACATATTTTTTTGATACTTTTCGAATGTATATGATATTTTCTTCGTTTTAGCTAGATTAATTTTTTATGTTTAATGATATCAATGTTTGGTTTTCGTGTGTTGGCTTACATTGATATTGCATCTTAATTTAGCTGGTATGTTGTTGAATTTATGAATGATTGTCTCAAATTTTTTTTTCTGTTACTGTTTTACGTGTTTTTATACTTGGTATTTAAGTTTTTTTTTTTAGGAAATAGGTTGGACAAAGGAAAACCAAGATTCAGCCGACTCAGTTGGTTTGGGTAGATTAGATTGAATCTATTTGATTTATAATACATATTTTATCACAGAATGCCATATGCGAAATTTGTTAGGTTTTAAAGATGTTGGCAATCTTTTGACAAAACTATTGTTGAAAAAGAGTTTTTAAAAGTCAATGTGTCAAGTGGGAAGTTGTATAAGATAGTTAGAAGTCCTAGGGTTCGAGTATGGAATGGGGAAAAAAGAGTCGTCGCAATTTCGCTAGCCTATCGTCCGCGACGCTCGAGCGGTAAAAATAGGAACTGCAATGCTCGCCTGTTGCCTAGACCTCGTTCGAGTCACACACCGTCACTCACCCGTTGTTGGGCTGTCACTCGAGCGACAATATATCCCAAGAAAACCTAATTCACATTTTTTAAGATCTTTATCCGGCTTATACTACCCAAAACCTCTATATATATATATATATATATATCCATGCGTCCATTAAAAAAAAGTAGGTTGAACATTGAGAAAAACACGAGATTACTTCCTACGTATCATTCTATTAGTTCAACCTTCATTTTGATTTCTTCATAGCGTTGAAAAACATCAACTTCACATAAACTAAACACAAAAACACATACTTCCATAATATATGTTAAAGTTCTAAAGATCAAGGAAGGTGACCGGAGTTCCAATTGTTGGAGAACGAGGAATTCTCATTGATCCACAAGATATAGACGAATTTATAAGGCCCGGAATTGGTGTAGGAGCAGGCAATCTAAGAGGGCTTTGGTGATTACAGTCAGGAGGTCAAAAAGTAATAGAATTAGTCGAGTCTGACAGTACTGTAAATTGATTCATTTATAGTGGATTTTTACTGATTTGGGCTCGGGGTTTTTACCCAGTTACGAGTTTTCTCCGTCAACAATTTTCAAGTGTTATTTATATTTCAGTAATTTTTTAACTACAGTATTTCAACATATGATAGTTGTAAATGTGAATTCATCTCGATTAATTGATAACTGTGACTTGTTGCATTTATTAATTGGCAAATTTAAATTCTGCATAAACACATATTCACCTCCTCTCTAGGTGTTATTTGGGTCGAATTTCGTTATTTCACTATTTATGTTGAACCATATCTTAAATGTATTTGGAAAACTGAATCACAAAAACAAAACTGAAAAAATTCACCCATTTAGCTTAAACCATGATAAAGGCTTTAACCTGGTGGGCCTTTTAGAATGCAGGAATTCATGTATACTTTACTTAGTTCATGAATTAGATATAAAATCCATGAGCATACATTAACTAGAATGAAACGTATACTATTATTTAATGAATGATTCATGTATGAATGGGTGTTAAAGGATCTTGTTAGAAAGTGTGTGTGTGTGTGTGTGTGTGTATATATAATTCTCTTTCTCGAACCTGTGGTTGTCCGCATGTGTTGTCGCGCCATCCTGCATTTTCGACGCAACATGTGGTTGGTGGGTAGTTCTTCGTAGAAGTTCGAACCACTGTTCACCAAAGCTGAAGTCTTCGATGATAACATCTCGTGTTTATTAGCGTTGTGTTTTGAGCTTCCAGTAGTGGCACCACATCCTGCTTGTGCGATATGAGGTTAGCGTCCACAATTTCGACGTCTTCAAAGTTGGGTTTTGGTCGTGGTAGTTTATTCCAGCACCGTCTGTAGCATTGCTAGCACCTCCATTGTCGTTTGAGTTTTTTGGGAGCTAGGGTCGTCTCTGTGAGTATATTGCGCTTCAGTTTTCTTTTTTTCGTTGGGTCGTCTGAGTATTTTTTTGTTTTGGGCTTGATTTGTTTGGTGGGTTCAAGTTGTTTTAGGCTTGATTTGTTTGATGAATTATATTTATTTGGGCTCAAGTTGTTGGTGGAATATAATTTTGTTTGGGCTTAGGTTTTATTGGGCTAGAGTCATTTGTGATTTAATCTGCTTATTGGCTTTGTAGAGTTGGTTATTGGGCTTAAATTATTTGGTGGATTACTTTGGTTATTGGGCTTTTTGGGCTTTTGTGTGGACTATTGTGTGGGTAATTGGTTTACTTGGATACTTGTGGGGGTGTTAATTTGGATATTATATTTTATTTCTATGGCTAATGAGTAAAAAAATTTAGGTGTGATTGATCATTCCAGTGATGTCCAAAATCACATAACATAAGTTGGTTGGTCCAAATTATTTAGATTGATGTAAGACTGTTCGGATTTATTTACGAAGTATCTCTATGGACAATCATTTGACTGAAGATCCGCCAACGTATAATATTAGCTAGACTAGCTAAGAGATAATGCCCGATTATTCTTACAAATCCGGAATTCCATTGACACTGAGATAGTCACTTTGATTAATCACTATGAGTATGTTAAGGAATTGATGGAATATTTAGAATTTATGTACTCTGGAAAAGGGAATGTGTCACGTATTACGAAGTCTGTAAGGGTTTTTGCCGTGCTGAACAACAAGATCAGTCACTTTAGGCTTATTTTATGAATTTCAAGAAGACCTATAAAGAACTGAATGTCTTGTTACCTTTTAGCCCTGATGTGAAAGTTGAAGCAAGCTCAGCGGCAGTAAATGGCTATGATGAGTTTTCTACCTGGTCTTACTTCTCAGTTTGAAATAGCTAAATCCTAGATTCTCTCCAATGCTGAAATTTTATCTCTACAAGAGACATTTACTAGAGTACTTCGCACATATACTAATTCTTATGTTGCTTCATTTGTTTAGTCTTCTAGTGCTCTTATCAGTTGTAGTAGTAGAGATCATACAAAAGGTGGGGGTACAGGTAGTCAGGATAATCGAAATTAGGATGAAAGGGGAGTTGTATGTTACTACTGTCATGAGCCGAGTCATACCAAACGCACGTGCCGAAAATTACACAATAAATCTCTGAAGTCATGCTCAGCTTATGTTGTAGCTACTACTGCTACACCCATCTCATCCTCTAAGCAAACCATTATAGTTTCTATAGATAAATTTGCTAAATTCACTTAGTACCAAGAAGTATTGAAGAATTCATCTCAACCTATCTCTGCCATTGCTGAGATAGGTAAACATAATACATGTCTTCTTTCCTCTTCCTTAAAATGGGTCATTAATTATGGTACGACATATCATATGATAGGTAATCCTAGTCTCTTCTCCACTTTTCAGTCATATACATCTCCTTCCAATGTTACTTTAGATGATGGTTCTACTTCTTCAATTCTTGGTTCTGGCACTATTAATCCAACTCCATTAATTTATTTATCTTCTGTCTTAAGCCTACAACAATTTTCTTTCAATTTAATGTTTGTGAGCAAACATACTCAGACTCTAAACTGTTGTATTTCATTTTTTCCTGATTATTGTCTTTTTCAGGATCTTATGACGAAGAAAATTATTGGTAAAGGACATGAATCAGGCGGTCTCTATATTCTGGATACCTAGGTGCCCAAACCCATTGCGTGTTCGAATGTCTTAACTCCTTTTGAAGCACATTGCCGGTTGGGACATCCATCTTTATCTTTGTTGAAGAAATTATGTCCTCATTTTCAAAATGTATTATCTTTAGATTGTAAGTCGTGTCAGTTTGTAAAACATTATCGTCTGTCCTCAATTCCTCGAGTCAAGAAGAGAGTTAGTTTTCCTTTTGAGTTAGTTCATTCAGATGTCTGAGGTCCTTGAGTTAGTTCATTCAGATGTCTGAGGTCCTTGTCCTGCTGTATCCAAAAATGAATTTCAGTATTTTGTTACCTTTGTTGATGATTTTTCTCGTGTGACTTGGCTTTATTTAATGAATAATCGTTCTAAATTATTTTTCATTTTAGTGTCTTTTGTACTGAAATTAAAACACAATTTAATGTTTCTGTGCATACATTGAGAAGCAATAATGCCAAAGAATATTTTTTCGATTCTTTTCAGACTTACATGCTTCAAAATGGTATTCTTCATCAGTCCTCGTGTGTTGACACACCCTTTTAGAATGCTGTGGTTGAACGAAAAAATAGGCATCTTCTTGAGACAACAAGGGCACCCATGTTCCAAATGCATGTTCTTAAACAATTTTGGGCTGATGCGGTCTCCATAGCCTGTTTTTTGATTAATCGAATGCCTTCATCTGTTCTTCATGGTGAGACTCCTTATAGTATCATTTTTCCTACTAGACCCTTATTTTCTATTAAACCTAGAATATTTGGTAGTATTTGTTAGGCTCGTGATATTCGTCCCCAAGTAACTAAATTAGATCCCAAAACCTTAAAATGTGCTTTTTCTGGGTTACTCTCGTCTACAAAAAAGAGTATTGATGTTAGTGTCAGAGTCTTAACAAGTATCTTGTGTCAACTAATGTTACCTTTCTGGAACATATTCATTTATTTCCCACTTTTTATACTTCTTTCAATAAGGGAGATGATGATGATTTGTTGGTTTATCATGTCACTTATCAGTCAACCAATATTGCTTCTATACCTATTGATCCCACACCACCACTATCTATTGGCCAGGTCTATTCCAGGAAATGTGACCCTCCCAATGTATGTTCGGCACTTGTCTCTTCTTCAGCATCGAATCCAGTGTCCAGTGATCTTGATCTACCTATTGCTCTTTGCAAAGGTAAACGTCAATGTACTTATCCTAATTCCTCTTTTATTTCTTATGATCACTTGTCTTCTTCTTCTTGTTCTTTTGTTGCCTCTCTTGACTCTATGACTCCTTCAAAAACTATTCGTGAATCCTCATCCTATCCTGATATGCATGATGCTATGATAGAGGAGATGAATGCTTTAGATGCTAATGGTACTTGGGATTTAGTAAACTTACCTGCAGGGAAAAAAGCTATTGAATGTAAGTGGGTGTTTGCAATCAAAGTCAATTCTGATGGATCAGTGACTAGGCTTAAAGCTCGTCTTGTGGCTAAATGATATGCTCAGACTTATGGTGTGGATTATTCTGACATTTTCTCTCATGTAGCTAAATTAACGTCTGTTCGCTTATTCATTTCTATGGTAGCTACTCATAATTGGCCTTTACATAAATTAGATATCAAAAATGCCTTCTTACATGGTGATCTCCAAGAGAAAGTTTATATGGAGCAACCATCAAGATTTGTTGCTCAGGGAAAGCATGGAAAAGTATGTTGTCTCCGAAAGTCCTTATATGATTTGAAATAGAGTCCACGAGCTTGGTTTCGAAAATTTAGTGAGATAGTGGAAAAGTTTGGATGCAAAAGAGAAAGTCTAACCACTCAGTCTTCTACAAACAGTCTGAATCCGGCATTATACTCCTCGTTGTGTATGTTGATGATATTATTATTACTGGCAGTAATACTATGGGAATTTTATCTTTGAAGTCCTTTCTTCACACCCAATTTCACACGAAAGATTTAGGGGTGTTGAAGTATTTCTTTGGAATTTAGGTGACAAGAAGAAAGAAAGGTATCTTCTTATCTCAAAGAAAATACGTGCTTGACTTATTAACTGAGACAGGGAAGTTGGGAGTTAAGCCAAGTAGTGCTCCAATGCTTCCTAATTTGCAACTTACCAAAGATGCTGACTTATTTGAAGATCCTAGAAAGTATAGAAAACTGGTTGGGAAATTGAACTATCTTACAGTAACCCGTCCTGATATTGCGTATTCTATCAATATTGTAAATCAATTCATGTCTTCCCCAACCGTTCACCATTGAGCAGTTAGAACAGATCCTGTGTATTTAAAGGGAGTTCCTGGACGTAGGATACTATTCAGAAATCATGGACATACTCACATCCAATACTTCTCAGATGTAGATTGGGCAAGTTCCAAGATTGACCGAAGATCCACTGCTGGCTATTGTGTTTTTATTTGAAGAAATTTGATCTCATGGAAAAGTAAGAAGCAAAATGTTGTGTCCCGATCCAGTGCAGAATTGGAATATAGAGCTATGGCACATTCTATGTGTGAGATAATGTGGATATATCAGCTCTTAACTGAAGTCAGTCTTAAGGCTTCAATACCAGCAAAGTTGTGGTGTGACAATCAAGTTGCTCTTCATATTGCTTCTAATCATGTGTTTCATGAACGAACTAAGTATATTGAGATTGACTGTCATTTTATTTGTGAAAAGATGCAGTAGAACTTAATCTCTATAGGATATGTGAAAACTGGAGAACGACTATGAGATATTTTCACAAAGGCTCTAAATGGAATTCGGGTTGATTATATTTGTAACAAGGTGGGCACGAATAATATCTATGCTCCATCTTGAGGGAAAGTGTTAGAAAGTGTAAATAAATTATAGGCTTAATTATAGGAATTTGTTAAATTATAGGGATTCCTAATTAGTATATTTTCCTAATATAGTATTTTATATATATATATATATGTATATATATATATGTATATATATATATATATATGTATATCGATTCTATGAAGAAAACATCAAGAAATTATTTTCTCTCTTTGTTTCAGATCTGAAGTGTCCTTAAGGTAAATACGCTATTTGATATAATTTTGCAATTTTTTTTTTTTTTTTTGCTAAAAATTATGTTTTTCATGGAAGAAGCAATTAATTTTAAGGATTTGGTTGAGGAAAGAAATTGTGTGTTAGGTCCAGCATATATCAAGTACAAATGAGGATCTTATTTTTGTATTAACAAATTGTAAGAGAAAGAATTCAATAGAAAATTAAGAGAGTATAAACTTTTTCTCTCAAGTATTCTTTTGACTGTTTGAGTATTGTGAATCTTCCTTTGCTTCCAACAACTGTTTCTTACTTCCATGCAAGGGAGACACGCTCTTAGAATCATTTGGGATGATAATACAGTTACTTGGCCCTTTTTGGTGCAGAGATGGGATTATAATCATGATTTATCTACCGACCTTGTCAGTGTCACTTCTAAATATCCTATGTGGAATTGTCAAAAGAGCAAGTCTGAAGCTTTGATGAAGGAATAAGTTGAAGCCTCTAAGCAGGCTATTTTTAGGAGGAACAGAACTTTTGGATGTTTGATTTCCTGTAGTTTCTACCAAATAAAGATTAACAAGGAGAAGGAAAAGCATGGCCATCCTCCATTCTAGTTGTCATACCCTTGAAAGTTTTACTAATTTATACATTTTTAACAAAAAAACAAAGTGGCTCCCATAATCATGCAAATCCCAAAGCACAACAAAGCGAAGTTCGATCTGTATGGAGGTAATTTGGATATTAGGGATCTTTTAACTATATCTGCTCATCAAAGTTCGGTGGTCCCTATAAATTTGTGGCTAATATTTATCATACTACTGCTCTTTGGAGTATCTAATAAATTTATTTTATAAGGCATATATTCTTCTTGGTCAATGATGCCTTGGTCATTATTAAGACTATGGTTGAAGTCTTTGCGGAATGAGTTCTTAGTTTCAAGTCTCAGTATTATATGGGTTAATTTTTGTGTTTTAAATTTGCTTTATTATAGTATGAGCTTATTGTTACTTTCAGCTGATATATGTATGCGAGTGTGTATATTGGAGCTCTGATGAAGTGTGTGTGACATTTTTGTTGTCACTCAACAATATTTTTGATTAATGTCAAACTCATGTAATGATGGATTGTTAGGATAGTTTACACCTACTACAAGTTATTGTTTTGACAAGCATGGTTTCAGTTGTAGTTGGTAGGATAGTTGTTAGTAGTATCTTTGAAAATGTATTTAAGTATGGCTATATATATTTAGCTATGTATCTCCATTTTTAGTGTGAATGAATTGATCATTTTCCTCCTCTTTNCTACTACAAGTTATTGTTTTGACAAACATGGTTTCAGTTGTAGTTGGTAGAATAGTTGTTAGAAGTATCTTTGAAAATGTATTTAAGTATGGCTATATATATTTAGCTATGTATCTCCATTTTTAGTGTGAATGAATTGATCATTTTCCTCCTCTTTGTCTTCTAAAATCCATCAAGCTCGTATTATGATCGTTTTGCGAAATAAGTGACTTTCTTAAACATTAGTAGTTATCGTAATTTCTCGTATAATTTATAATATTTTTGAATTGAAATCAAGTTCAGAAGTAGGGAAATACCTACCAATCAAATTCATAAAGGATAAAATTTTAGTTTAAGCAAGTGCTAGAACATTTAAGAAATAGACAACTTTGCAATATGAAGAATGATGACAAAAAAAATTCAGGCAAATGTATCTCTATTTAATCTAAGAACACATATGCTTGGACACACCCCTTCTCGGGATGTAATTGTTCCATCATTTCTTGTACATATAGCATGCATTGGAGTCAATATTCTCTATATATGCATTCTTTGTTTGATAAAGTTTCCAGATTATAGCCATTGATATGCATTATGGTCTTTTAGTGATATTTAGTCCACATTGGAACCCCATTCTTTAAAAACTCTTTTTTTTTTTTCCAAACTTATTTCCAACTACATATTCTACCAATAAACTAATTTTCCACGTAAACTCAAATTTTTTTCCTACTTTTTAACTACACATTCTCCAAAAAAAAATCACTATTACAAAATTTATTTTACCGAAAAATGGGGTTCAAACAAACCTTTAGAGAGGTCCTGCTCTATGAGAACACTAGTTATTTTGTCTTGGCTTGTTTATCTCTGTTTTCTTTCTTATGAGCTGCTGCACATGTTTTATTGTAGGAAGAACTACCTAATGAGCAATGTTGTAATGAGGATGTGGGCCCTCTGGTTCTCAACGCATTTGATCTGATTATTCTGTCCCAAGGATTAAACATTTGAGCAATATTTGATTGTAGATCGGTAAGAAACTATGAACCACCTCTACTCCAGTCTTTTACAGTCAACCTAAATTATTTCCTGATTACATGTCCAAGATCTTGCGTTTCCCTGTATCTCCGGATCCTCGTGTTTAATTAAAGTGTTGCAGTCTACTCTCTTTTCATTGTGGTTGTTTGTGCTTTGGAGCATTACTTTGACAATATACTGCATAATGCACTTTGTACAGTGATAATACATGACACGTTGCCTTCTTAACCGGGATTCAGTGAAGCAACAAATCCATTTTGTTTCACTGAAGCCTGCAAAGGTTGTTTTTATCGAGTATGGAAGTTGTTGCACAATCAATGGGCTTCAAGACACACATTTGTAACTATAAGGTAGACCCGTTTGAAGTTTATTGGATAATTAACACATAACTTCCCCACCTTTCATTGTTATTGTGGAAAACGTCTATACATTTCATTTTTTGGCAATTTCATCCTTATTTCCACCTTTCATTGCGCAAAATGTCATTTTCACCTATGCTCTCAATTAACAATATGAAATGACGAATATACTCCTCTCTTTAAATAAAACAAAAAGAAAAAAATTAATTGCAACCACAGTCCCAAATTTTTTTAAAAAGCGAAAATAAGTCACAAATAAATTATGAAATAGGTAATTAGTACATAATATCCCTACCTTTCACCGTTATTGTGAAAAACGTCCATACATTTTATTTTTTTGTATTTTCACCTTTAATTACACATTTGATTGTGCAAATCATCATTCTATCCAATTTCTCAATAAAAAGTTGTGAAATGACAAATATACCCTCATATTTAAATAAAAAAATTAATTTCTAATTATTTAATAATTTATTTGGGACTCAAAACGTAAAAATTTAAAAATTTATTATTTAATTAGGACTCGTTTGCACTTTTAAAAAAATTAATAAATTATTGGGAACTTATTTGCACTTTTTAAAAAAATTGGGACTATAATTGTAATTAATTCTTTAGTTTTTTTATTAAAATATGAGGGTATATTCGTTATTTCACAACTTTTTATTGAGAAATTGGATGAAAATTGATAAAAATGATTGTTTGTGCAATCAAATATGTAAGTAAGGGTGAAAATGCCCAAAAAATGAAAGGTGTGGACATTTTTTGCAATAACGGTGAAAGGTATGGACATTATGTGCTAATTACCCTTTTAATAATTTATTTGTGACTTATTTGCGTTTTTTTAAAAAAAATTGGGACTGTAGTTGCAAATAATTTTTTTTCTTTTTCTTTTATTAAAAGATATGAGTATATTCGTCATTTCATAATTTTTAATTGAGAAAATAGGTGAAAATGACATTTTACACAATAAAATGTGAAAATAAGAGTGAAAATGCTAAAAATGAAAGGTATGGACAATAAAAGGTGGGGACTTTATGTGCTAATTACCCGAAGTTTATTATTGATGAACACGGTTAATAATGTATGTTTATCCTACAGACTTCATCATAGCACATTATTTCTTTATGTAACATCTGAATAAATTTATCAGTCATCCGTCTAACTGATAAATCAATGAATTACTTGTCCATGAATTCATTTGAAAGTACTGTGTTTCTTAGTTGAGGGTGGAAGGTCTTTCCGCAAATAGGACTTCACATTTCTCTTGTAATGCTGGAGGTAAATTTCATTTGCCACTTGAGGTCCCTCTATCGTTTGTCGAACATCCTATAAACTTTACATTTCTAAGCAAAATTTTCAAGTTGCTGCAAAATTTTCAAGTTGCTCCAACATTTATCATGGTTGACATTCAGAAAGGAGCAGGAGATGCTGATGAATATCTCAAGGTTAGTATTTTGTGTTACCTTCCTTCAGTTTTGAAGGATTATTGATTTAAAGAGATGAACTTACCGGATTAGAATTGAACTTACCGGATTTTCACTTAGCTTACCGGATTAGCACAATAGCGGATTTTGCACTAACTTACCGGTTTTGACAAGGTTACCGTATTTACACAATACTTACCGATTTCACTTGATACTTACCGGATTGTGTAAAGGCTTACGGTTTTTTCCTTCCTTACCGTATTTAGTACTTCCTTACCGTATTTACTTGCTTCTCACTAGATAATGTTAAAGCTCACTGGTTTTAACAAAAATGCTCTGTTTTTGTAAGAAGAAGAAATGGAGAAAAAGAAGCTTACTCAAGTTCCATTTCTTGCTGAATATAGATTACAAAACAAGATTGTCAAAAACTATTCTAC